>JBBBDQ010001918.1:2827500-2882500 GCA_037127315.1 Ascarosepion bandense | reverse complement strand
GAACAAATAGGAAAGGATGTACGTTGTGGTACAGTGGATATCAGCTTGGAACGAGAAACCGGGGAGCCGAGTTCGAATTTCAGTTGAATTCATTGTATTCACTTACGCGCAAATACCCTTGGCAAAGGTATTAATCCGTCTCTTCCTTCCAGTTATGGGTTAAATACCAGGACAGATTGGGTTCTATAGCCTTGGTCGGCAACCAGTCTACTGCAGAAAGTAATGGCAAACTACTGCGGGATAATCTTCTGCCCAGTCAGTCATGTCTCTTTCGAGACATGATCGCCCAAGCGTGTGTCATGTATGGCACTTAACTGACTGATGTCAATGTAACATGTTTCCATTTTATTAAAGCTTCTTGTAGCTTAAATAAAAACGAAATCTGTTAGATTGTTATACGTTTTATTTTATTTCTTGATCTTAACATATTATCGGATTCAGATGCATATTTATTTTAACACATATATATATATAATCAATTATCAAACTTTGGCATTCTTTGTAAAAATTTATCAAAGATTTGGGTTTCAGTAATCAAGGCTAAAGAAGAGTATTTTGACGAGAGTAAAATTTCTTTCATAAACAACTCATTTTTATCTTTGTTATAATAAAATTTAGATTTTAAAAATTCATACCTCAACTTTTAACCAATTATAAAACTTTTCTTTTATTTAAAGTACAAAATAACAACTTTTTGGGCTGCTTTAAAAAATTACAAACATTTCAATTGTAATGTATGCGCATATATATATATATATATATATATATAATATATATATATATGTGTGTCTCTCTCTTTAAATATAGATACACACACAAACACATACATATATATATAATTTAGAGAGTGATACACAAACACACACACTCACGCATATATATTTAAGGAAGGGACCAAAGTAAGTTTTATGTGTATGTAGATAGTGAACGCCGAGTACGCACAAATGTGCGAGGGCAAACAAAGAAAGAACAGCAGAATAATTTCACACAAAAACGCACGTGAAAACCGCGCATGCGTGCGCACAAACACACGCACTCATTTTTTTTTTTTCTGTCTTAATTCCGCCAGATATGTAGAGGTAAATATTATGAATACCCACATTCCGATTCATACATTGCAAAGACCTTTTAAAATTTCCTTACCATTATATATTCATATCCCAAATACGTTTCTCTGCCTGGCTTTCCATCACGGAATTTCTCTCTCTTACCCACTCGTTTTCTTTCATTTTTCCTCCTACATACTCTCACTCACTCACTCACTATAATATATATATATATATATATAATTTCTTTCCCTCCTAGTGGCTTCAGCCACCATCCATCTTCAATCTGGCGTCTCCTTCGCATCTGTTACCCAGAATCGAATCATCAAAGCTGAGGTACAACCACGTCACGCATACCTGAAATCTGGATATGCCCTGAACGCTGTTCGATGTTTCGCTGGCGACAATGTGGCAGACGAGGTCGAAGTGGAGGCGGAGGGTAGACATTGGGAAAAGAAAAGAAGGTCGGGAAGAATGGCGAGGATGAAACTTTGGCCCACCGAATTTTTCTATTCTACCCACCCCTCCCACAAGCTTATTATTTTTTATTTTTTCTTTTAAGAGATTATTTTGGGTGTTTGGTATATTTTTTATATCAGCATGAGACGAAGAATGGTTACGGAAGGAAATTGAGTTATCCTCTCCATTATAATTACGACCGTTGTGTATTTATTTGTATTTATATGCACATATATATATATATATATATATATATATATATATATATAATCACTTCAGTCACGCTCATGGAGAGAAAGAGAGGCAATAGCTTGAAAGCGTCGGCTCAGTTCATTAGAGAGACAATAGTGAGGCAAGGTTGGCTCGGTTCATTTTCTTTACTACCAGATATCAGACCTCTTGCTGCGTGTTTCCTCTTTAACTGTACTTTATTTTATTTGTTTATTTATGTATTTACTAGCAGTATAGCCCGGCGTTGCTCGGGTGTAATGAAAGCTCTAAAACTAATCCATGGTCTAGGAGCTCCGAGGCTTTGGACGTTGGCACGAGAAACTGAAAAGCAATAGTTGTTTCCAGTTAAAGCAAAACCGTTGACTGAAAGAAAAACGAATGGATTTAAGTCAAATTTTTATTTCCTAGTATCGATATCAAATGAGTTTTTTTCGTAGTAAACTGAATTTTGAAGGCTAAATAAGTACTCTAAGTAAATGGTATCATGGCTGGGACTAAGAACTACAGTTATACCAACTTAGAGCCAAACCCGAAGCAAAAACTAAAATAAAAGGAATGAAAAAAATACAGACATACAGGCAGATAAACAGACGCACACACTAACATCTTGCCTTTTATTGTCGATTTTCTGCACTATTGTAAGAACTGCAACCTTGAAACTTTTGAATATCGTTTCTTATGTCTTTGTCTATGGGTGTATCAAATTTGATTAAAATCGGAGCACTCCTTCTATAACCCGACTTTTTCGATTATGGATTTTCGATATTTATCGGGGGTACCTCGACACAAAACCTAGCTATGAACACTCGCAGACGCTTATAGTACAACTGTGTAAATTTTCAAGGAAATCGGTTAAGCCGTTTCGGAGTCTATAGGTAACGGACACACATACACACAAAGTTCCATTTATAAATAAGTTTAGATTTGGATTAGATTAGATAAATTAGATTTCGATAGATTTATTTATTTTGCCGTAATTATGTTGTCGAGTACTGAAAAATATATATCCTCTGTATTATGATGAAGACCTATGTGTATTTATTTGTGTATGTGTATATAATATATATATATATATATATATCCACGTTTTCACACCCTGATTGAGCACTCTGGAAGAATGATAGACTTCGAAAAACAGTAGCTTTTTTAGCATATACGCATCGTTCATTCAGCAATGAATTAGAACACTCTCAGCTATTGGGCGTGTATAATGATAATATACCCGCTAAAAAGTCTGCCTCCTTCTACCGAGCGCCCGTAGCTGAGAGGTAGAATCGCCGACTGACGCCAATTCTGTCGGGTTTCAAATCTGGGTTAAAAATCAATCGGAGTCTAACCGTAGAGATGTGCTGTGATACAGGGAAACAGATCTGTCTGCGGATGACTATATATATATATATATATATATATATTTTCCTCTTCTCTCACGCCAAGGTTTTTTTAAGTGCGTTGTGGTGCATTGGATATCGGCTTGGGACAAGAAATAGGGGAGCCGAGTTCGAATTCCAGCCGAATTCATTGTATTCACTTACGCGCAAATACCCTTGGGAAAGGTATTAATCCATCTCTTCCTTCCAGTTATGGGTTAAATAACAGGACAGATTGGGTTCTATAGCCTTGGTCGGCAACTAGTCTACCGCAGAAAGCAATGGCAACCTACTGCGGGATAATCTTCTGCCCAGTCAGTCATGTCTCTTTCGAGACATGATCGCCCAATAGTGTATCACGTATGGCACTTAACTGACTGACTTAATGTAAGATACTCTATAGAAGGTACATCAATATATGTTGCCTTCATTTTAGACGCCATATCGAACATTATTTTTAATGGATAGTCGTATTTGAGTAGATATTGTTTTTAATATATATATATATATATATATATATTAATGCAGGTTTCATTGAATAATATAGACAAATTTTGTCTATTAATTTTGTGTAGGATCCGTTCATACCGTCTGATATACTTGATGGTGATGTCGTTGAAAGACAACAAAAAATCACAGTATTTGTTTTTTTTATCGGGTCTAAGCTTTCGGCTCACATAAGCCATTATGAAAGAGTAAATATTAACACACAGTAAACATAGAACATTTAAGCTATTAACAATAAAGATAATTGAATTGAAAATATAAGTCCATCCCTACCGTGGCGGATGGCCGAAGACAGTGACAAAATAGAGGTGTTGTGGTCCCTGGTCTGATTACAGACATTTGAATACGTTATTGGAAATATCGAAATTGATTGTATTCAAACCAGGTTTATATATATATATATATATGCCGGCTTTAACTAAAAACACAATATCTATTAATACAAGTATCCATTAAAAATATTTTTTTTTAAAAATTACAAATGTCGGTTGTTAATACCCGGAACTATATATATTAGTCATCCACATCCTGTTTCACTGTGTCTCAGCTCATCAGTATGACAAGACATCCACATGCTTCATGCCGAGATCGAAATTTGAACGACTTAGTGTCAGTCGGAGTCGCTAACCCCTAAGCCATAAGCGCATGAAATCGGAAAAGGGAAATTTCAGCGTATTATATAGAAAAGGTGTATATCCACACGCCAGATAACTCAATTCTTTTTGAAGAGTGACGTAAATCGCTGAAGTGTTACGATTGAGCTCTCTAGAGAAAAGACTCTAGAAACTCAATCTTAATGACAGCATATTATATTAGTCATCCACATACAAGCCTGTTTCGCTTTAGTGTGGCTAAATATTCGACCAATTTGGTGTCAGTCGGAGTTTATATATATATTCCATATGTAAACGAGTTATTACGCGACCTAGGTTTCTACCATGAGTGGTGTCTTCAGACGATTTTTAATAACTTATTTTACCGTTTACCGTTTTTCTTTTGAAGAACGCTCATGTTTTTTTTTTGTTTTTTTTGTTTTTTTACGCTCACGTGGGAGGGAATTTTTGAATGCGCAATCTTTAAATTAAAAAGAATTATGGCGTTTTCATCCATGGTTGTATGAACCTTAGAAGTATTTCTTAATATGGTTACAATTAGTCATCATTTCCATTCTTTCATTCAACAGTACTTTTTTGTTTGGGAATAGCATAATCTCTAACTTTTCTTCTTGGCACAGTTTACATATTTTGCCACCATTGTAAGGCTTGGATATTTTTACTATACTCCACGTTATATCTGGGTCTTTTCCATATTTTGATTTTAATTTCCACACGTGGCTAGAAAAAATTGGACAGTTTTTTTATGTTTCTATTTTGAATGTAGACTTGTGATTAAAGCTAATTTGGTCTTAAAGGTGTCTTTGGTTGAATCCATATATATTTTATTTTGGCCATTTGGGTCATGTATATAGAATTTTTTTTTCTTGTGCGTTGTGGTGCATTGGATATCGGCTCGGAACGAGAAATCGGAGAGCCAAGTTCGAATTTCAGCTGAATTCATTGCCTTCACTTACGCGCAAATACCCTTGGCAAAGGTATTAATCCATCTATTCTTTCCAGTTATGGGCTAAATAACAAGACAGATTGGGTTCTATAGCCTTGGTCGGCAACCAGTCTACCGCAGAAAGCAATGGCAAACTACTGCGGGATAATCTTCTGCCCAGTCAGTCATATCTCTGTCGAGACATGATCGCCCAAGCGTGTATCACGTATGGCACTTAACTTACTGATATATAAATTGATACAGCAAAAAACTGACATACACACGAATAATATATGTTGTTTAATACTTAGTTTTTGGTCCTAATAGGGTTAGACCAGTACACATTTGTATTAAAAAGATCTTCTATACAATTATATTGTAGAACTTTTAAATATTTTTCATTTTTTAACGAGTTATTTCGCAACCTTGGTTTCTACCATGAGTGGTGTCTTCAAGACTCATGGTAAAAACCAAGGTAGCGAAATAACTCGTTTAAAAATGAAAAAAAAATAATATATATAATAGAGAGACAAAGAGACGGCGAGAGATAGGGAAAATGAAGAGAGTGAGTAGAAAGTTAAACATAAACAACTCCATAGAATTAGATAGGTAGATTCATATGACAGGAAGATCTCAATAGAAACGAAGAAAAGAGTGCTAGACTGCTACGTGATGTCAGTTCTTCAATACGGCTGTGAATGCTGTACAATATCATTGAAAATGAGGACAAAACTGGAAGCGGCCGAAATGTGGTTCTACAGAAGGATGCTACGGATATCGTGGACTGAGCATACAAGCAACGACGAAGTGTTAGAAAGAATGGCAACCAAAAGGAAATTGATGCTGAGCATCAGGAAGAGACAACTGAAGTTCCTGGGACATGCAATGAGGAAGGAGAGCCTGGAGAACCTGATACTGACTGGACAGATAGAAGGAAGGAGAGACAGAGGAAGGCAGCGGATAACATATTTGCAGGGTCTGATCAGGTGGATGACGGAACGGGGGTTGCCAGGAGCAACAGGAGCAAACATACTAAGAGCCACAAGGGATAGGGAGACGTGGAGATCCATGATCGCCTACGTCCTGAAGGGACAGGGCACATAGAAGAAGAAGATTCATATGAATATGAGTAGAGAGAAGGAAATAAAGAGACTTTAGGTAGATCTTGGCAAAAGATTTAAGTAATGTGGTGATGAAGTGAAGATCGCTCTTGTGCCGAGATGTGAAGTTGAGATTGTAAAATCTGCCTCTCAGCACAAAGTTCGTCTCGGCTGACTTCGAAGATTGCAAAAAGTAACAGGTGCCATTCCTACATCTGCTTTTGCTTTCTTGACCGCCCCACTCCCGCTTTGCTTCCTCTACCCTCCTTTTGTCCCGGCACCCCAATCCATCGTTTGACCCCCACTTTTTTCGGTTTTTTGCTTTATTCTCGGTCACTTGTTTTTAGTTTATATCCTGTTTGTCACGGTTCACTATACAATTTTCCGTTCCTTATTCTTCATCTTCCAGCTTCTCTCAAAGTTTAGTTAGCTTAATACGGCACACCGTTGTGCTGTAGCAAATATGAGCGAGTCAAAACAATTTTGCTTATAATAAGGGGTGGTTTTTATCTGCTTGCTGTGAAAATCAACATTCAACATTAAACAATTGCTTGTTTTCCGTAACTATAATAACCTGAAGTCATAAGTCATCGTGACCGAGATTTCGAGCCTATTGAGCTTGTTCATTTACTTTTAGAATCTCATCCAGATCATGAAGTAAGATCGGTTTTGAATAGTTGCTGCACGAAATATGCATGAGAGGATGTCTGCAACGGAGATTATTTTATTGATTTCAATGAAATTCTTAATAAAACGAGTGTACCCATGCCGTAAAAAGTGACGGCAAAATATCTGAGAGGATTATATATACTAGCAGTATAGACCGGCGTTGCTCGGGTGTAAGTAAAGCTTTAAAACTAATCCATGGTCCTGGAACTCAGACACTTTGGACGTTGGCACGAAAGACTAAAAAGCAAGAGTTGTTTCCAGTTAAAGCGAAACCTTAGACTGAAAGAAAAAGGAATGGATGTAAGTCAAATTTTTATTTCCTGGTATCGATATCAAATAAGCATTTTTTGTCGTAAACTGAATATTGAAGGCTAAATAAGTCCTCTGAGTAAATGGTATCATGGCTGAGACTAAGAACTACAATTATACCTACTTAGAGCCAAACCCGAAGCAAAAACTAAAATAAAAGGGATGAAAAAATACAGACATACAGGCAGATAAACACCCACAAACAAACATCTTGCCTTTTATATATATATATATATATATATATATATATATATATATATTATCGATTTTCTGCACTATTGTAAGAACTGCAACCTTGAAACTTCTGAATATCGTTTCTTATGTCTTTGAATATGAGTGTATCAAATTTGATTAAAATCGGAACACTGCTTCTATAACCCGATTTTCGATATTTATCGGGGGTACCTCGACACAAAACCTAGCTAAGAACACTCGCAGACGCTTATAGTACAACTGTGTAAATTTTTAAGAAAATCCTTTCAGCCGTTTTGGAGTCTATAGGTAACGGATACACACACAGACAAAGTTCCATTTGTAAATAAATATATTTTATATATATATATATATATATATATATATATATAATGACTGGCCACTTGTATGAATCGAAAGAGTTATGATCGCCCAAGCGTATATCACGTATGGCACTTAGCTAACTGGCTGAGTGTAAGTTAAGTTCAGTAAATATGATTAATATATTGAGTTTGAGCCTCACCGAGCGTTCGAAACCCGTGCTAAATTAGCGCTACTTTTTATCGTAATCATCTTCGCTGTCACTGTTTTGAACAATATTATTAGCCTTGTCAGTCAGTTAAGTTCCATACGTGATACACGCTTGGGCGATCATGTCTCGAAAGAGACATGACTGACTGGGCAGAAGATTATCCCGCAGTAGGTTGCCGACCAAGGCTATAGAACCCAATCTGTCCTGTTATTTAACCCATAATTGGAAGGAAGAGATGGATTAATACCTTTCCCAAGGGTATTTGCGCGTAAGTGAATACAATGAATTCGGCTGGAATTCGAACTCGGCTCCCCGATTTCTCGTTCCGAGCCGATATCCAATGCACCACAACGCACATTAGCCTTGTAACAAAATAAATTAAGTTTGCTATCTGTATCGTCATGAGTTTAGAAAGAAAAAAGTTTCAGGATTATATTTCTACTGGTGGTGGTAGTAGAATTAAAATAACTTAACAAAAAGTTTAATGACTGATCAGGTGACGGGTACAGCCATGAAGAAAACCTGGCTTTATATATGATTGCACTTACGCTCAAATACCCTTAAGAATAGTATGAATCCAGCTTTTCTTCCTTTGGCTATGGGTTGAGAAGCAGTACAGATTGGCTTCTATAGCCTTGGTTGGCGACCAATCTACCGCAGGAAGTAATGGCAAACTACTGCGGGAAAATCTTCTGCCTAGTCAGTCATGGATTGAAAGAGATACTATCTTCGAAGCGTGTATTTTGTATGGCACTTAATTGACTGGTCTGGTTAAAAGGATTGACTAACAGAACAGATTGGGTTCTATAACCTTGGTTATCAACCAGTCTACCGCAGAAAGTAGTGTTTGAATTGGTACCAGATTAATGCTAGTTTTTATTGTAGTTACTTTGGGTATAACTGTTTGGAACAATACTCCTGTCCTTGTGCTAAACATAATTAAGATAATTGTTTATATTGTCATGAATTTACAAAAGGAAAAAAAATAACGTAAATTACAATTGTTGGGGTGTTGGCGCTGGAATTAAACTTTCTCCCCAAAAACTTGTTGAGACAGATGAGGTGATGGGGACGGCTGTGAAGAAAAACTGCCTGTGTTTGTGAAGAGGTAGATAGAGATAATTGAGAGGTGGCGAGAGAAAGTGTGTAATTAGCGATTGACTAATCCATTCTCCACTCTTAAATCGACAAATATAATCCCAACCATCTCTGACCGACTCCCATTACGCCTTCGGCGACTCGGCGTACAGTAACGTTGATCGAGCTAGTCTTGTTGAACTTTCTCACTATGCAGTGACGTTGATCCATACCGAGAACCCATACATTGTTTTCGGTTGTTTTTTGTAGGACATCGACTTTATGATATCAAGAGAAAAATATAAAATGGCCCTCATTTAACTGAACCACATTTTCCGATCAGTCGTCTTGAAATGTTTAATCCAAAAGTGGCCACATACGAATAGAAAATATATGATGAGGTACTGTTTTGTTGAATTTACATCTGGCGCCTTTCTAATGCATCAATCATCGAAGTTAAGTAACGCTGGATCTGGTCAATACCTAGATAGGTGACCGCTGTGGTATATCGTGCTCTAATGGGATCAATATAATCACTCCACTTCATATCAGGGGTAAACAGGAACTGAAGAATGCGAATAAGGTAAACAATGAATTTAGATCTTATTGCAATGTGTTTTTTTCGTGGTGGTTAGCATCAGCCATACTTATGGAATGTGTAAATTTAGCGAAGTTGAATCTGCTCAATACCTAAATGGGTGATCGCTATGCTATACCAGTTGTTGTAAGCTTGGATGTACCGGTGATATTAACGGATAAATGCACGGAATAAGAAATCAAAGCCAAGTTTGATTTCCAGTCGGGTTTATTACATTCACATATCTTTCTTCCTCTTCTCTCAACTATGGTATTAAATCAGAAAATTATTATCTAAAAAGAAAATGGTTGATAAACCATAAAAGTACAGACAAGTTAATCAATCAGTTGAATATTTGTCTACTTGGCTCAGACGTTGGTTGAATTCAGTGACTTTCAGAGCCGTGCTTAGGGCCCCTGCAGACCCCGCAATTGCGGGTGGAGGCGGGTGGACAAGTTCCCTAGTGGCCGCAAGGCTCCTTGGCTCCGCAGATCTATTGTAAAGAAAAAAGAATTAACAAAATCATTATTAAGATTAACTGGAAAATTATCATACTTGTATTTTGAAATAGACATCTGTCAACCCGTCTCTCTCTCTCTCTCTCTCTCTCTCTATATATATATATATATATATATATATATAGTACATTTTTTTAATTACATACTATATAATTATATATATAGTACATTTTTTTAATTATATATATATTCTATTATATATATATATATATTATATATAATAGAAGCCTTCCGGCCCGAAGAGGCCGCAAATCATTTGTAATTAAAAAAATGTACTTGAGAGAGAAATAGATTATAGATATCTGTTTCAACATACGAACTAGAACGTAACATGTATATTCAAACTTTCAGTATGTCATAAAATGTTTAAGAAAATCTAGTGACTCTGACAGTCTGCGAAGTTTATGAAGAAGAAATATCAACTTTCTGTAACAAAATGCTTTTGAAATTTGGGTTTAAATTTTTTGAAAATTCCTTGAAAAAACTTTGTAGAAGATTGAGAGACGAAACGCACTGAAATGACTATAAAATGGCTAGGAGATCACCAAAAAGTAGTGAAAAGTTGTGTAAATATTCGTAATGTTTTTGTTTTTTTTAATCATATCACCCCGTGCAAGGCGGTAACGCCACTGATGTGCAGGGGGCTACGTAAAAGTGAGAAGATTGGAAAAGAGAAAGCCGGAAACCACAAACTAAACAGGGAACAAAGGATGAGCCTCTTCACCTGTTCAATAGACGTGGGTGGAGCATGAACCGGGCGATAGTTTAGTCTATCTACTCTAATTGAAAAAAATAAAAAATAAAAGAAGAGAGTGAAAAGATTGGAAGAGAGAAAGCCGGAAACTACATCCTAAACAGGGAACAAGGGATGAGCCTCTTCTTCACCTGTTCAATAGACGCAGATGGAATGTGAACCGGGCGATAGTTTAGTCTATCTACGCCAATTATAGCTTCAAAACGCCAATTCCGGAATTTCTGTGTTCCGAGAGTATGTTATTTTGTTTAAAGTACCATTTATTGTGGGTTCAGTATGTTCGGTGGGGGGCACGAGTTACATTCTGCGGGTAGAGGGGCCGCAAGGCGCATCCTGCAGTGGGGGTGGGGGGCGATGTTGCTAAGCACGATACTGATGACTTGAACCAAAGAGATGGGAGTTCAATACTTGGCTACAACAGAGGTGAACGAAAACTTGGAGAGTTGAGTTATTAAAGGGAAATACTAAGACATCAGGAAGAGACATTTCACGTGGAATTAAAACAATCTACCCCGATAGACGAAATAAAGGGTTCAGTTCGAAATTCCAATCACCTGACGGAAACCGGAGGGCACAACGGCTGCAATGTCGTGAATAGGGCAACGAAGATGAGGACAACAGTTCGAACAATGTAAATACTAGAAAAAAATCAATCGGTATCGAACTCGCAACTCTTTGGGTCAAGTCACTGGATTCAACCAAGTGTGTTTTGGGGGATTTTGAGAGTTGATTTAAAAGGAAATAACTGATACTGAGAAACCTGGAAGAAGCATGGCTCGTAGGAAATAGAACAATCTGCCCCGGTGAGCGGAATAAACGGTTCAGTTGAAAATTCGAATCAAGTGAAGATGGCCGAAGTGTACAACGGTTGGAAAGTCATGAATATAGCAACGGCGATGAGGACAACAATTCGAACAATGTAAATAGTGTAAATAAGTACAATACCTAATCTCAGAAATATAGACAAATATTGAAGGTGAACATGTCAACAAAGATGACTACAACAGTCCAAATTGTTGTGGATCTTTGTCAACAATTTGTTGTAGAGCTGTCGCGAAACTTCGCCGTAAAGTTGTAGTGACCGGTTCATGCCGGAAGTAAAACACGGAACAAGAAGGTACGTTCAAAACAGTGTATTAGTATAACAAGATATTCGAAAGAAGTGTTAATAATACCTAATATAGAAATAAGTAATTCCGAAGGTATTATTGCGCTGCTTATTGCCTGACTAGTAGCTATCGTGAACTGCTGTTAACTGTTCTTGTTAACTGCTCCCCGGATGTCACGCAGTTAACTATATATAACAAGGGGAAGAGTTCGTTCTTCGTGGGAGGGCACCATAACACGAACAATGTAAATTGATCGAAGTTAAGTAGTGTCGATTTCGGTCAGTAATTAGGTGGTGGACCATATTGGAATACCAGATACTGTAAACAAACTCCTGCAATCCGTAATATATTTTCTGTAAACTGATATATATATATATATATATATATATATATATATATATATATATATATATATATATATCAGTCGTCTAATGCAGATGTGAGAAAACTCTTGAGCCTGTGTCTGTCTGTTTTGCATACAAAGGACCATTACTCGAGAAGTCTCTGAACTTCATGGTAAATGGGTCTTCATTGTCTCGCCGATAATATCATAGACAGAAAATAATTTTCCGTCTCAAACTATTTCTGTAAATCAACCAATATTTTGCAGTGGCAAGCGACATTTCTTTCCCGTGTCGTTGTCAGCTTTGCTCAACAGCAATGTCCTTGTGCCTCACTAGACAAACGTCAGCGTATGTTTGGGGGCCCTATCTACGTATCGATTCAGGCACATCTCCCTTTGTATGCTATTTCTTTCATTTTTTTTTTCATCCGAGCACCAAATGCTCCCCACCTCGACCCTTACACCATTTCCTCCTCGACCCTTACACCATTTCCTCCTCGACCCTTACACCATTTCCTCCTCCTCCTCCTCACCATAAACATTCATCCATCTTCTTACAGCCCTGCCCCACTCTGCGCCGATCATCATAAACGTAGCCCTAAGTAAAAAATGTTCCATTTTTGAGGATTTTGTTTTATCTTCCCAAACTTTATAAATGGTATTATTGGTGGAGAGGGAAGCCGATGAGTATTCACCGGATTGATAGATGCCCCCTGGTGGGGGTGTCAAAAGGGGGGCGATTAATAAATCGTAGTGAATTACGACTAAAACTCAGCAACTTTCAACCAAATATCAAAGCCATTGTTACTACACATCAAACCCACACTTCCCGTTAATGATGTCAACCAATAATAATTTATATTCATTTATTTTTAATGTGTTTATTATTATGTCTATTTTTTATAACCTATTATTATTATGACATTTTTATCCTAATTCGATTTCTGCTTTGGTCACATTATTTACCTAATCCGCGGCAAGACTATCGCCCGGTTCACACTCCATCCACGTCTATTGAACAGGTGAAGAGGCTCATCCCTTGTTCCCTGTTTAGGATGTGGTTTCCGGCTTTCTCTTTTCCATTCTTTTCACTTTTCTTTTTTTTTCTTATTATTTTTATTTATTTATTTATTTATTCATTTATTTTTTTCTTTTCGATTGGAGCAGATAGACTAAACTATCGCCCGGTTCACACTCCACCCACGTCTATTGAACAGGTTAAGAGGCTCATTCCTTGTTCCCTGTTTAGGATGTGGGTTCCGGTTTTCTCTTTTCCAATCTTCTCTCTTTGGTTTCTTTTTTTTTTTCAATTGGAGTAGATAGATCTATCGCCCGGTTCACACTCCACCCACGTCTATTGAACAGGTGAAGAGGCTCATCCCTTGTTCCCTGTTTAGGATGTGGTTTCCGGCTTTCTCTTTTCCATTCTTTTCACTTTTCTTTTTTTTCTTATTATTTTTATTTATTTATTTATTTATTCATTTATTTTTTTTCTTTTCAATTGGAGCAGATAGACTAAACTATCGCCCGGTTCACACTCCACCCACGTCTATTGAACAGGTGAAGAGGCTCATCCCTTGTTCCCTGTTTAGGATGTGGTTTCCGGCTTTCTCTTTTCCATTCTTTTCACTTTTCTTTTTTTTCTTATTATTTTTATTTATTTATTTATTCATTTATTTTTTTTTCTTTTCAATTGGAGCAGATAGACTAAACTATCGCCCGGTTCACACTCCACCCACCTCTATTGAATAGGTGAAGAGGCTCATCCCTTGTTCCCTGTTTAGGATGTGGTTTCCGGCTTTCTCTTTTCCAAACCTTTCACTGTTACGTAGCCCCCTGCACATCAGTGGCGTTACCGCCTTGCTCGGGGTGATATGATTAAAAAAAAAGACCTAAGGCAGAGAGCGGTGCGTTGTTATGGCTACATTTCATACACCCCTCCCCACCAAATTTCTGAAACACCCCCACGAATCTATGATGCAATCTCACCTACTACATCTCAATTTCCATAGGTTAGTATTCATATAAAATACAAATTTTATTGTAACCTAATTATGTACAATAATGGATCATATGCAATATAGGCGAACAATTCAACTAGAAAATTTGGAAATAAATACAATGTATCTCAACACAAATTAGTGACATTTCATAATAGCTCATTCCATCTTGAATAATTCAAACGTTTGGGGACAATTTTAACATCAACTTCAGATTTTTTTAAAAATTTCAATAATTTTAACGAATTCAACATTATGGATAAAAAAATAATATATATATATATCATTTTTTTTTTTTCGAGACTTACCATTTTTTAATCTTTAACAGTCATTTATACCTTGTTTCATTTATAACGTATATCACTGTCAAGAAAAAAAAATGCAAATATTAATAGCGTGGGTCACATCCCGGGGTCCTCAATCATGCGCCAACCCCCTTCATGGGTTCCGTGGGTTGTACGACCGGCCATGTTTAATATAGAGAGAGAAATAAAAAATTAAAAAGCAATAACAAATATAAAGCTAAATGAATCTTATCGGTAAACGATAGTAAGACGATAAACTGCATCCGGCAGCAAGGCCTCTGATTGAGAGGTTGTGAGAAGCATGAAACCATCTCTTAATTGCTGCTGTTCTCAGGCCCATCCTGACCGGGGTAATAACACCTGTTGTGGTCTCAGCAATGGGCAAATAATTAACTCTAAAACTGGGATCAAATCTACGAAAGTATAAAAATAGACTTTTATAATAAACATTTCAGGAATACATTTTTGAAGGAAAAAATTATTACCAGTAATACATTTTGAAAGAAAAAGTTACAAAATTTGACGAAATCAACCTTCTCACTATAACCAAACATTTTTAAAACCCCACCTTTTCGGCATTAAACAACCTACAGGGGTTGATATGCCGTTAAACAAAACTAATGTAGAAAAAGAAATTGCTTGTCTGAAATTTTAGAAAAATAACTATTATTTGATTGAACATTATACAATGAAAGTTTCAGATAAAAATTCAGATAAAAATCATGTCACGGTGCAAAGTTACTGATCTACACTATCAGAATAGTCTTGACCAGGAGTCCCCAAAATAATTGATATTGGTCCCTGGGAGTCAATGGGACCATCCACAAGGTCGGTATATGCAAGTTGGGTTGGAGGTGTCAGAGGGAGACATTACATGCCTGGTGATCATTTAAACGTAAAAGAAATGGAAGGAAATATTGATTTTTTTTCTTGTTGTGGCGCAGTGGATATCGACTCGGAACGAGAAATCGGAGAGCCAAGTTCGAATTCCAGTTGAATTCCTTGCATTCACTTACGCGCAAATACCCTTGGGAAAGGTATTAATCCGTCTATTCCTTCCAGTTATGGGTTAAATAACAGGACAGATTGGGTTCTATAGCCTTGGTCGGCAAGCAGTCTACCGCAGAAAGCAATGGCAACCTACTGCGGGATAATCTTCTGCCCGGTCAGTCATGTCTCTTTTGAGACATGATCGCCCAAGCGTGTATCACGTATGGCACTTAACTGACTGACTGAATGTAAGATACTCAATAGTAGGTATATCAATATATATGTTGCCGTCATTTTAGATAGCTTATCGATATAAATATTTTGCCATTAGTTTTGACTACACGGACCAACTCGTAAGAATGTCAAAACGAACAATTTAAGTTACTTTTTATCATGTTATAATCTAAACTTGTTAATAAATAGAACTTTGTGTGTGTGTGTGTCCTTAACCTATAGACTCCGAAACGGCTGAACCGATATTCTTGAAATTTTACACGGTTGTATTATAAGCGTCTGCGAGTGTTCTTAGCTAGGTTTTGTATCGAGGTACCTCCGATAAATATCGATAATCGAAAAAATCGGGTTATAGAAGGAGTGGTCTGATTTTAATAAAATTTGATACACTCATAGACAAAGACATAAGAAACAATATTCAGAAGTTTCAAGGTTGCACTTCTTACAATAGTGCAGAAAATCGATAATATCTATCTATATATATATATATATATATATATATATATATATAAAGCAAGATGTTTGTGTGTGTGTCTGTTTATCTGCCTGTATGTCTGTTTTTTTTTTTGGTTTTTGGTTTTTTTTCAGCCCTTTTAGTTTTTGCTTCGGGTTTGGCTCTAAGTAGGTATAATTGTGGTTCTTAGTGTCAGCCATGATATCATTTACTCAGAGGACTTATTTAGCCTTCAAAATTCAGTTTACGACGAAAAAAACTTGTTTGATATCGATACCAGGAAATCAAAATTTGACTTACATCCACTCGTTTTCTTTCAATCTACGGTTTCGCTTTAACTGGAAACATCTATTGCTTTTTAGACTTTCGTGCCAACGTCCATAGTATCCAGGACCATAGATTAGTTTTAACACTTTCATTACACCCGAGCAACGCCTGTCTACACTGCTAGTGCTTTATAAGTATAAATGTCCTATGATTGTGATTTTAAGCATAGATTTATAATTCGTTTGGGATCTAACAGGCGTTCCTTGTTCAGCGCATATAACTATATCAGCTAATGAATTAGACACATATTTATCGAAACTTGATGAGCTATGTATCTGCTAAAATTGAAATCGATTGTAAGAAAAGTGTATTGAAACTTTTCTTATCTTAATCACGTTAGATTTTAGTAATTTACATCTTTTCGCTAAGCGTTATAGATTTGTGTTATATACGTATACTGGGTGCGATGGATGAATTGTCGTCCAAATTACGCAGAAATTAATATAACGCTCATTTACGAAAACAAAAAATTAAAAATATCCAGACGACTTCGTAATTTCCTGCAACTCTTCTGTACGGTTTTCTTGTCTAAGTTCGTAAATGATGCCAAATCCTTATCTTCAGCTCATTTCTGGTTACAAGGTGTTTTTTTTTTTTTTTTTTTTTCACTTCACCCCAAGCAAGGCATTCTACTGCCACTATTGCGCTTGGGGCTACATAGGGGAAGGTAAATAGAAAGAGTGGTTAGATATAGGAAATGTCAGAAGTGGATGGATAGATAGTTTGGAGGATGGGAAGAGTGTTTCACGATATTTTTGCGTAATTTCGGTCAAGATATCTGTTGAAATGAGCGTCATTTTTATTTTTGCGTAATTTAGACTAAAATTTATCCATTGCTCCTTGTGCAGACTTATTATATATATTGGTCTATCTGGAAATTTTATGCCGAATTTTAGTCGTTTAAAGTTCCTCACCTTAGAACACATTAAATATATCGACTGATATAATATGCTTACATTTCCGATTAAAGCACACTTCAAACTCAGTCATTTCTTCTTAATCATTTCACCCCAAGCAAGACATTCCACTGCCACTATTGCGCTTGGGGCTACATAGGGGAAGGTAAATAGAAAGAGTGGTTAGATATAGGAAATGTCAGAAGTCGGGTGATAGATAGTTTGGAGGATGGGAAGAGTGTTTGAAAGAATGGAAATTAGTTTGTTAGGAGCTGTCTATTGACCTTACATTTAAACTCCTGGAGATTGTAGCCGTCGGGGAAGCAGTCATGTAGAAGGGAATTCCACAGTCGGGAAGTGCGAGAAAAGAAACTGTTGGAGTAGAAGTTGCGGTTGCATTTTATCAGTTTCACTGTAAGAGGGTGGGTTCTAGTTGCTAATCTAGTATCTCGTGCAAATTCGAACCTAGGGGGCACCAGTGATCTAAGTTCATCGGAGCAGAAGCCGTGAAAGTATTTATAGAAGAGACACAGGGAAGCCACGTCGCGCCGTAGGAGAGAGACTGCAGGCGGTCTGCCAAGTCGGTATCGATCACATTACAGACTCTCCGCTGTACCTTGTCTAGAAGCCCGAGGAGAATAGCAGGGGTACCCGACCAGATATGGCAACAGTATTCAATGCACGGGCGGATGGTAGATTTATAAATGTGCAGGATAGATTCAGACGGAAACAACTTCCGGGCCCTGCGCAGAGAGTTTCTCGCTCAACTGTCATTCGCACATAATAATCAAAGGGGTTGCAATGCGTGAGTTAGGGGTTACGGTTAGATATAAGGGGTAATGAAAAGAGAGAGAGAGAGAAAGTAAACAAAATTCTCTTTTTGATTGCACAGAGACGATTGATGTATCTTAATATAAAATAAACTGCTTAGGCTCTGCTGTGTGATGTAATGGTTAGAAAAATTTGTTTCGCTAGAACCATTACTGAGTAGTGAGTTCAATCCTCGCTGGTTGTGTCATACTTTCGGCTTTGTGCCACATCTAATCTGCACTTAGAAAATTATCCTAATAGGTGCATATGCTGAGCGGACCGGACTCTGAACAAGACAGTGAAAAAAATCTTCATCTGATAGTAGTTGACCTAATAATCTATTTTGTATACGGGGATCCTTGGAAGTAAATTTTCTCTTTTCCTTCCATGTGAATATATTATGAGCACAATTGTCTTACGAAAAACAAATTAATCAATAAGTAATTTTTACAAAAGTTGTTTTCATTTATTAAAATTTTATTTAGAATATATTATGAAAACTTTTAATTCTTTTAAAAATTTGTACAAATTTGTAGCGGTTACGTGGTATTGCTGTTAAATTAAATTTGTATTTACGAATTATGAATTCAAAAGCTCATTACAATTCAAAGACCTCATATTTTGAAAGAATTTTGTATTTCTGTGTGCTTGTGTAAATAAACGTATCGCTTTTTGTAAGTACGGATGTCTATACACGACGTTATCGGGAAAAAAAAACAGAGGTATCTTTAAAAAAATTTAAAATAACTTGATAATTTCTAAGATTGAAAAGTAGATAAATTCCTGCTTTTCCGAACGATAGTAATATGAACGCAACCGCGTAGGCTCAGATTTGAAATCGATTTACCAATTCCATTTTCTGCCTCGGTAACCATTACGATACTCGCAATAGTTACGAAAACAAATTGTGTGCTTACGTGTCCTTGTATTAATTTATTTTATTATACATTTTGGAAATCCAGAAAACACGGATTTTATAATAAATATTTCAGTGCTTGGTAGGTGAGGCTCTTCATCTTATCTAACTTTGATGATGAAGAATAAAGTAGTATATAGAGATTAAGAAATTTTCTCGGTACTAAGGTGCTATCTGCATCGAATTGTAAAGGCTCCTAGATTAAAAGAATATTGCTTGTGCACGCTAAACGAGAACTCATCTCAGGGAATGAAATCTCAGAATGGAAGGCAAAATAAAGAACGTAAAATTAAAACAAGTTGAAAAGGTTCCAAAAATACACAAAGAATTGAATTATTCTGCGGTGACAGAGTATTGGCCTGGGGTGTTTAAAGTTCAGGGTTTTATAACGATTGTTCTTTTACTCTTAGCACATTGTTTTAAATATCAAGGAAACGGTGATTAGCAGGAGAATTTGAAGGATATTCTTTTCGTTCTTTTGTTGTTTGTAACGCTTCTTTTTTATTATTCAGTCGATCTTGACTGTATTCCTTTTTTTTCGTCTCTTTGTTTATCATCCTTCTTTTACTTTATTCTTTTTCTTTCATTCATTTTTCTTTCGTTCGTTCGTTCGTTCGTTCGTTCGTTTGTTCGTTCGTCCTTTCGTTCGTTCTTTCGTTCGTTCGTCCTTTCGTTCGTTCTTTCGTTCGTTCGTCCTTTCGTTCGTTCTTTCGTTCATTCGTCCTTTCGTTCGTTCTTTCGCTCATTCGTCCTTTCGTTCGTTCGTTCTTTCGTTCTTTCGTTCATTCGTCCTTTCGTTCGTCCATTCGTTCGTTTGTTCGTTCGTTCGTTCGTTCGTCCTTTCGTTCGTTCTTTTGTTCATTCGTCCTTTCGTTCGTTCTTTTGTTCATTTGTCCTTTCGTTCGTCCTTTCGTTCATTCGTCCTTTCGTTCGTTCGTTCGTTCGTTCGTCCTTTCGTTCGTTCGTCCTTTCGTTCGTTCTTTCGTTCGTTCGTTCGTTCTTTCGTTCGTTCGTCCTTTCGTTCGTTCTTTCGTTCATTCGTCCTTTCGTTCGTTCTTTCGTTCATTCGTCCTTTCGTTCGTTCGTCCTTTCGTTCGTTCTTTCGTTCATTCGTCCTTTCGTTCGTTCGTTCTTTCGTCCTTTCGTTCGTTCGTGCGTTCTTTCGTCCTTTCGTTCGTTCGTTCGTTCGTCCTTTCGTTCGTTCGTTCGTTCGTTCGTCCTTTCGTTCGTTCTTTTGTTCGTTCGTTCTTTCGTTCGTTCGTTCGTTCTTTCGTATTTAATTACTGATTCCCATACTTACACATATATTTTCTTTTTTCTTTTGTTTCTTCCGATTTGTTTCTCGTCCTTTTTTTTTTATTTTCCTCTTTTCAATGATGTTCACCCTGTACAAGAGCCACTCGAAGTAGAGGGTTAAAGAATAAGAGGCTCCAAGGCAAGCTAGAACATAATGCTTCCAACTCGCATTTTTTTACCTTACTGTTTGTTACTTTGCTGTCGTATTTCACTTATCTCTATTTTTATATTTCCTTTCTTTTTTTCTTCTTCATTTTCCTTCCTTTATTTTTAGTATTTTTTTCTGTCGTCCACTATTTTGTTTGTCTCCTTTTTCTTTTCATTCCCCATTCTTCATTTATTTGTTACAGTCTTCATTTCTTTTTCCTTCCCTTTTTTCTTTCTCTTATTTTTCTTTCATTTTTTTTCTGTCTAACATATTTATCTCCATTTTTTTCTGTTTTTCTTAGCTTACACATTTAATTTTCTTTCAATACCTCTTTTTTTTTCTCTCTTTCCCGGTTATTTTCTCTTTCGTTCTTCCTTTTATTATCCACTTCTTTTCCTTGAATTTTTCTTTTCTTTTTTATTTTATCTTTTCTCTCTCAACATTTAACTATTTTTTTTTCTTTAATTTTTCTTATCATCTTTTTTTTTTGGGGGGGGGGGGGTTCTTCATTCCCTTTAGAAATATAGTCTTTTATTTATTTTATCCCTTTTTCGCCAATTCTTTTTTTTTTTTCTTTCTTGCTTCGTCGTTTTATTTTCTATTCCACTCTCGTTCCAACTTTCTGCTTGAATTCCTTCCATATCAAAGTTTTCCTTATTTTTTCATTCTTTACTTTTTCTATCGTTTTTTCTTTTATTTTCTCTTTAGTTTTTCTTCCTTTATTGCTTTATTTTTTTTTATTCCATTCTCTTTCCGACTTACTGATATGGAAGCAATTCAAGCAGAATTTTCATTTTTTCTTTTTTTCTTCTTCCTTACCACATTTTCTATTCCACTCTCTTTCTCTCCCAATTTTCTAATAGATTTCTTTCCATATCAGTGTTCTCCTTTCCTTTCCTTATTTTTTTTTTTTGTATCGTTTCTTACCTTGACTTTATTTCCTTTTCTTACTCGTTATTCTTTTTTATTATTTCATTGCTTCCTCCTTCCTTTCTTTCTTCGTTTCACCTTACTTCTATCCTCTTCTTTCCTTTTCTAATTTCTTTTCTTTAGTCACCTAAGCTTTCATTTATTCTCTAACCTTTCCCAGTAATCTCCAATCTGATTTTCGTTCAAATCATTCCCAGAAAAATAAACTGACATTTGATACAATCTTATTGTAACTCATTGTTTGTTAGACGAGAAACTCTAACGTAAACATTATGTCCCCGTTATCTCATGTTAACTTCGAAATAGACTTTTCCAAATCCTACATATGCCAAGGGGCTCTTCCCATTTTAGTCGCTCTAATATCCGCAATGCTGGCAATAAAGAAACAACTGGCAGCCAAGTTTATCTTAAAAGACTTTCTGGATCGAAATGATAGACTCTCCAGAATGAAAGAAACGTTTTAATTAGTGAATGACAAAAAAGTCTTAACCAGCGTTTTTCGAGGCGTGATATTGGAGCATAGCAAGTAAAATAACTGTTATTTAAAGAAAATAAATAAATCAGATTTAAAGTAGATTAATAGATAACAATTATGCGAGATAAGAATGTATGAAATAATTTTTTTTAAAAATGGGATCGCCCCTAAATAGAGTGAGGGCATGTATTTTCTTCAGTTTAAGCTGAAGAACGGATAAAAATTCCTCTGGAAACAATTCAAACATTTTACGAGTTGATCCGACGCAGAATTCAAGCTGTAATTACTTCCAAAGGCAGTCCTACCCCATATTGAAAAAAATTTTATTGAAATTTCGAGGTTTGTCCATTATTTTGTCCTCGCCTTTATATATATATATATATATGAATTTATTTATAAATGGAACTTTGTCTGTGTGTGTCCGTTACCTATAGACTCCGAAACGGCTGAACCGATTTTCTTGAAAATTTACACAGCTGTACTATAAGCGTCTGCGAGTGTTCTTAGCTAGGTTTTGTGTCGAGCTACCCCCGATAAATATCGAAAATCGATAATCGAAAAAATCGGGTTATAGAAGGAGTGGTCCGATTTTAATCAAATTTGATACAATCATAGACAAAGACATAAGAAACGATATTCAGAAGTTTCAAGGTTGCAGTTCTTACAATAGTGCAGAAAATCGATGATATATATATATATATAAAAGGCAAGATGTTTGTGCGTGTGTGTGTTTATCTGCCTGTATGTCTGTATTTTTTCAGCCATTGTATTTTAGTTTTTGCTTCGGTTAAAGTAGGTATAATTTTAGTTTTTAGTCTCAGCCATGATATCATTTACTCAGAGGACTTATTGAGCCTTCAAGATTCAGTTTATAACGAAAAACACTTAATTGATATCGATACCAGGAAATCAAAATTTGACTTACATCCATTCATTTTTCTTTCAGTTTACGGTTTCGCTTTAAATGGAAACAACTATTGCTTTTTAGTCTTTCGTGCCAACGTCCAAAGAGTCTGAGCTTCAGGACCATGGATTAGTTTTAAAAGTTTCATTACACCCGAGCAACGCCCGGCTATACTGCTAGTATATTATGAATTATCGTTTAGAACATGTACAAATTATTATCTACTACAAAGTGTACATTTTGTTTCGACGTTGAAATGAAAATGTCTCATCAGGTAGTGTGGAAAGGAATGGAAGGATATGTTCACTAAATAGCAATTCCTATTCCCACTTTATCGCATCCACTCCTCCCCACCCCACCCCATATATATTTTCTTATTTTCTCTTTTTATTAAATCGAAAGAACTCACAATAAAAGCTGTAAAGGAGCATACATTATCTTCTAATGTTATGTCTATAAATTTTCAACACGTCCATTCATCAACTCTATCCCCTAATATTTCCCTTTTATCGTTCAAATTCTGGCAACTTACAGCCATTATTTCCCCATCACCCACCCTATCTACATCACACACAATTCGTCAAATACAAGGACATTGTCATTTCACTGTCGAAACAAAATGTACACTTTGTAGTAAATGATAATTAGTACATGTTCAAAACTATAATTTATAATATATATATATATATATATATATATATATATATATATATATATATATGAGAAGTCGATATCCTCTGCCATCATTGTTTAAAGAATTAGGGACTATTTTAGCTGAAGAATTAATAAAAATTCCTCTGGAAACAATTCAAACTTTGTCCGAGTCGATCCCACGCAGAATTCAGGCTGTAATTACTGACAAAGGCAGTCCTACTTCATACTGAAATAAATTTGCCTGACATTTCAAGATTATAATTGTGTTATATAGGGTTAATATGACTTCGTTTAGACAGTGGTATCATTCGTGTTCGAGTGGTCTAAGACGTACCAGATCAATTGGTGGCTTCTCCTATGTTCATAAGGGTCACACGTTCGAACCCTGCCGAATGACGCACATTTTCGTACAAAAATTTATCGTAAATAATCAGGATAATAGAAATAAATATATAAATATACTATTTGATTAAAAACAGTATCTATTCAAATACGAGTATCGATTCAAAATAATGCTCAAGCAAATAATTTCATATATATATATATATGAACACAAAATAAAATCGTTGGTGATGGTGGATTTTATAATATTTCAGTTTAAACAACCTCTCTGTAGATGGCTCATGTGAGCCGAAAGCTTAGAAGAAAACCAATAAATAATTATCCAAATGTTGGAGAATTTTTGTCTTTATTTTCAACTGAAATTAAAGCAAAAATACGACGTTTAGAACGGCTCATGATTAAACATAATAGACATTCATTGTCTCTTATATTTAATAGCATATGTTTAGAAAAAAAAAAATATATATATATATATACACACACACACAGCAATATTTCTTTTAAGCATGTTTCGTTAAAAATGACTGACAAAGAGGATTTTGTTAATTTTTTATTAAATTCTTCCAGTATTTTTGCATGTTATCTTTTTGTTGGAGATAACAAAAATATTCCATAATTATTAACTTTCTAAGCGCTTTCAGCCACTTCACTGGTTATTTAACAAGGGTTTTATTGTTGCGATGTTGTTATTTTATCCTCATCTTGTTTTGTGTTTTTGAAAAAGGAAAGAAAAAGAGCGTTCTTAAATAATTAAAAAAAAAACTATCACGTGACGCGCTTGACTGGAAATCACATAAACGTTTGTCTATTTTTAAAAATCTTTCAAAACTCCATTTTCACTGTTAAATAAGAAAGTTGATAGGAGAAAATTGTTTGATAGATAGTGCCTCTCTTATAGCGAGGTGCCTTTGATATTGATTTAAATATTTGTATATTTGTATTTTCAATCAAAACTTTCTTGCAAGGGTTCTTGTAAATTATGGGTTAGTAGTTATTTTATATTGCACTTTGATTGGATAGATGGTATGTAAGACGTCTAGTAAAAGAAGTGGTATATATATATATATATATATATATATATATATATAGATTATTGAAGTATAGGGTAGGTATATATGAAGTAAAATTCCGTATCCAAAGAAACACTATTCTTCAAAAGTTCTTAATACAAAGTAGAGCGAATGATATTTATTTAGAATGTTTCTTCCTTTCTGATGGCTACAAACTCCAGAAATTTAAATGCAATGTCAATACTCTTCTCTTAACCACTTGACTCTAGTTCTTTCTTCACCACCCCGTATATCCTTTCCTTTGCAACTGTCATCACACCTGTATTCCCATCCTTCTCTTGCTCCTTTCTAACTGGTTCGTCTTTCTCTTTACTCTCCTCATATCTAATCTTTTTACTCTTATGTAGCTCCCCGCACATCAGTGGCATTAGCGCCTTGCTGGGAGTGATACAATTAAAAAAAAACTGTTATATCACTACAAAATGGCTACTTTTGTAGTGATATTATAATATATTTATGCTATAAATTGTGAATAAATATAATGGGTTATTGAGAGTAAAAGATACAATGGGTTACAAAAAGTAAAAGAAACAGATAGAAAAAAGGACAGACTATAAGGAGAAATTGATATCGCATTTAAATTTTGTAAGACCCTAGTTGACAGGAAAGTATGAATTTACAAGCGAGAAGTTTTTTTTTGTTTTTTTTTAATCATCTCACCCCAAGCAAGGCATTCCACTGCCACTATTGCGCATGGGGCTACATAGGGGAAGGTAAAGAGAAGGAGTGGATAGACATAGGGAATGTCAGGAGGAAGGTGACAGATGAGTAAGGATAGCGAGGATGAGAGTCGGGCAGATGGGAAGAGTGCTTGATAGAATGGGAGCAGGTTAGTGTGTTAGGAGGTGTCTATTGACCTTACATTTAAACTCCTGGAGATTGTAGCCGTCGGGGAAGCAATCGTTTGGAAGAGAATTCCACAGTCGGGAAGTGCGAGGAAAGAAACTGTTGGAGTAGAAGTTACGGCTGCATTTTATCGGTTTCACTGTAAAAGGGTGGGATCTAGTTGCTAATCTAGTATCTCGTGAAAATTCGTATTTAGGGGGCACCAGTGACCTAAGTATAGAAGAAGCAACCGTTAGCATAGAACTTACGGTTACATTGAAGCTATAGGGAGATGGTTAATGTTTATTAATTCGGCCTTGTGGCTTACTTAACCGAACTCCCTCTAGCTTACAAGAGTTACGCAAAATTATCATAAGGTTTCATCGGCAGGTTGGAATGTGGGGAATTTTGTGTCATAATGTAAAAATAAAAATATACATTTTGTATGTTAAAATAGAAATTTATTTTGTTTCTTTCGAGGTTTAACGACCTATCAATCCTTATGGGGTCATTTAAGGTCATAACCAATGATTTTTTGGGTTAGGTTATTTTATTTTTACAACATTTTTCTTTTCGAGTATCAAGATTCATTGGGATTTGTTTTTAAGGACAGGGCCCCCAAGTCCTACCCTTGTTATTTAACTCATAACTGGAGGAAAGTGACGGATTAAATATCTTTCCCAAGGGTACCAGTGCTTAAGTGAATGCAGGGTACTCAACTGGAATTCGAACTCGGCTCACCGATTTCTCTTTCCAAGCCGATGTCCACTGCACCGCAACGCACATCCGTCACTATACGCTTACAGCACCTGGTATTCCCAAGCGGTCACCCATCTAAGTACTGACCAGGCTCAACGTTGCTTAACTTCGGTGATCGAGCAAGAACCAGCGTATTCAACGTGATAGGCTGTAAGCCAGGAATTTATTAATGAAAAGAATAACAAGAATAGGTAGCAGTAAATGTTCTATAAGAAAGTTAAGTGTATCAAATGTTCGTACAGATGTTCGTAGTAGTAATTTGTTGAGAGAGTATATGCACACGTATTTATGTACGTATACATGTATACGTACGTATGTATGTATGTACTTATGTACGTATATATGTACTTATGTACTTATGTACGTATGTATGTACTTATGTATGTATGTATGTATGTATATGTACTTATGTATGTATGTATGTATGTATGTATGTATGTACTTATGTATGTATGTATGTATGTATGTATGTACTTATGTATGTATGTATGTATGTATGTACTTATGTATGTACTTATGTATGTATGTATGTATGTACTTATGTATGTATGTATGTATGTATGTACTTATGTATGTATGTATGTATGTACTTATGTATGTATGTATGTATGTATGTACTTATGTATGTATGTATGTATGTACTTATGTATGTATGTATGTATGTATGTACTTATGTACTTATGTATGTACTTATGTATGTATGTATGTACTTATGTATGTATGTATGTACTTATGTATGTATGTATGTATGTATGTATGTACTTATGTATGTATGTATGTATGTATGTATGTATGTATGTATGTATGTATGTATGTATGTACTTATGTATGTATGTATGTATGTACTTATGTATGTATGTATGTATGTACTTATGTATGTATGTATGTATGTATGTATGTATGTATGTATGTATGTATGTATGTATGTATGTATGTATGTATGTATGTATGTATGTATGTACTTATGTATGTATGTATGTATGTATGTATGTATGTATGTACTTATGTATGTATGTATGTATGTATGTACTTATGTATGTATGTATGTATGTACTTATGTATGTATGTATGTATGTACTTATGTATGTATGTATGTATGTACTTATGTATGTATGTATGTACTTATGTATGTATGTATGTACTTATGTATGTATGTATGTACTTATGTATGTATGTATGTATGTACTTATGTATGTATGTATGTATGTACTTATGTATGTATGTATGTATGTACTTATGTATGTATGTATGTATGTATGTACTTATGTACTTATGTATGTATGTATGTATGTATGTATGTACTTATGTATGTACTTATGTATGTATGTATGTATGTATGTATGTATGTACTTATGTATGTATGTATGTATGTACTTATGTATGTATGTATGTATGTACGTACGTATGTATGTATGTATGTGTATGTATGTATGTACGTATGTATGTACTTATGTATGTATGTATGTACTTATGTATGTATGTATGTACTTATGTATGTATGTATGTACTTATGTATGTATGTATGTACTTATGTATGTATGTATGTATGTATGTACTTATGTATGTATGTATGTATGTATGTACTTATGTATGTATGTATGTATGTACTTATGTATGTATGTATGTATGTACTTATGTATGTATGTACTTATGTATGTATGTATGTACTTATGTATGTATGTATGTACTTATGTATGTATGTATGTATGTACTTATGTATGTATGTATGTATGTACTTATGTATGTATGTATGTATGTACTTATGTATGTATGTATGTATGTATGTATGTATGTATGTATGTATGTACTTATGTATGTATGTATGTACTTATGTATGTACGTACGTATGCATGTACTTATGTATGTACGTACGTATGCATGTACTTATGTATGTATGTACGTATCTATGTGCATGCGTA
Source organism: Ascarosepion bandense (assembly GCA_037127315.1). Taxonomy (NCBI): domain Eukaryota; kingdom Metazoa; phylum Mollusca; class Cephalopoda; order Sepiida; family Sepiidae; genus Ascarosepion; species Ascarosepion bandense. The sequence goes on along the minus strand of JBBBDQ010001918.1, from coordinate 2,853,917 downwards.
CGTACGTATGCATGTACATATGTATGTACGTACGTATCTATGTACGTACGTATCTACGTACGTATGCATCTACTTATGTATGTACGTACGTATCTATGTACGTACGTATCTATGTATGTATGTATGTACGTACGTATCTATGTATGTATGTATGTACGTCTGTATCTATGTATGTATGTACGTATGTATGTACGTACGTACGTACGTATGTTTGTATCTATGTATGTACGTACGTACGTATCTATGTATGTATGTATTCACTGGGAATGTCTTTGGGTGGAGAAGAAGTAAAAGAAATCAGCACGCGAGAAGGAAAGAGAAAGAGGACAAATGTCCGAGTTGACTTGAAACTTCTCTCGTTACATTTTAGCTGTGTCTCTTGTTGCTCCCATCTAAGTGACTGACGCTGATCGAAGTCATTTATATTGTCATCTAGATTTTTCACACTGACTCGCGAAGTTGTTTTTGGTCTTGCAAGTCGCTTTCATTGGTCAGAAAATCAGTTTAACACCTACTTGCGAAATCCGGTTTCGACTTTTTCTTTCAGCACATAATCAATCATTTTTCTATTTGGGGGATAAAAAGGATTTCACATGTCACTGTGAATTTTTGTAAAAGTGAAGAAGTTTGATTTTAATTTTTAATTTCCTATTCCACAACATATCGCAATTCCAACTGTAAAATAATGAAACCTAGCCATCAATTTAGTACTGCGTATAAATTCGTGAAGTCGAGTTACCAAAGAAATCGCATCATAACAATTTTTTATGTACATGTTTCAAGACAAAATATTGAGAAGTTACTTTACGGTGGTGGGAAAGTGGCCGGTACCTGCTTGCCAGGTCAGAACCGATCATTTTTCAGATTATTATTTAGATATTGTCAAGAATCTCTCGACACGTAGCAGACGCATCTGACCAAATGTGACATGAATATACAATGCATGGACGAATGATAGTTTTATAAATAGGCAAGATAGATTAACGACAAGAAAAAATTGTCCAGCACGACATATTGGACCAACTTTCCAAACAACAATATTCGGTACCTGCTTGCCAGGTCAGAACCGATCATTTTTCAGATTATTATTTCGACCAACTTTCCGAGCAACAATCTTAGATGACTCATCAATATAATTGGCCTGTTTTATTTCATTGCAAATCGTCAGACCATGAGTGTTTTCCTGGAGATTAGCATTTAACCATACCGATAGAGGAACAAAAATATTATTCAAGATGATTAGCTCAAAAGTATGTAAACCAACTGAAGCTATCATTTTGTTGCTGTTTAAAGAATTGGAATTTTTAATGGCCCATTTTATTGTCTGCTGCTTGTGGGTCGCTGACATATTAGATTCGGTTAAACTGAATTGAAAGCGGTCTGTTGATTCGTAGTCAGGTGTTTTGATTTGACGAACTTTCGTTTTGGGCAACCATTTTGATAAAAAAGAAAGAAAAACCGTGAATTTTTAACGCATTCAGGCAAAATATTTGAATGACAAAAGTATGCCAGTTGATCTTGAAAGGTATGTGTTACTTCATTGATGCTTCGTTCTTCTTTTTATCGTCTGACTTCTCCGATTCTTTCTTTATAACTTAATTTAGGGCTTTTATTTAGTATTTTAAGGTATATCATGTAATTTTTATTTATTTACGTGTTATGATAAGACGGTGTCAATTGTAATCACTGACAGTTTATTTCCAAGAAATGATTTATTGGCGAATCGGTTTCTAGTATTGCGTTAAGGGTTATAAGCAGGGTCAGAAAATGGTGGAAAAGTTAGCAAGCGGGAAGAAAAGAAAGAAACAGAATTAGAAAGAAAGTCAAAAAGGAAATTGAATTAGAAACAAAGAAATAGATTTAGATATAATGAAATACATACAATTAAAAAGAAAAAAAGAAATTGAATTGAAAAGAGAGAGACAAAAAGAGAGAGAATTTGAAAGAAAGGAAAGACAAAGAGTGATAGAAATCGGAAGGAAAGACAAAGAGTGATAGAAATAAAAAAGAAATATAGATAGAAAGAAAGAAATAAGAAAAATTAAAAACAAAGAATAGTTTTAGAAAGAAAAAACAGAATTAGAAAGAAAGTCAAAAAAGAAATTGAATTAGAAACAAAGAAATAGATTTAGATATAATGAAATACATAGAATTAAAAAGAAAAAAAGAAATTGCATTGAAAAGAGAGAGACAAAAAGAGAGAGAATTTGAAAGAAAGGAAAGACAAAGAGTGATAGAAATCGGAAGGAAAGACAAAGAGTGATAGAAATAAAAAAAGAAATATAGATAGAAAGAAAGAAATAAGAAAAATTAAAAACAAAGAATAGTTTTAGAAAGAAAAAACAGAATTAGAAGATTTAACAGAAAAAAAAAAGAAATCTGCAAAAAGAAAGAAGATTTAAGAAATGGAATTTAGAAATAAAATGAAAAAACGCATTTAGAAACGGAAGGAATTAAATATTGAATGAGAAACAATTCAGAAGAATGAAAGAGAAAATAAATGTAGAAGAACGGAAAAGAAAAATTTAGAAGAACGATAGTGTAAAAGAAGAAAAAATTTAGAACAAAGAAAAAGTGAATGAAAAATAAGAGAGAATAATGAAGTAAAGAAACAAAAAGATGTTCAGATGAAAAAAATTTAAAGCAGGAGAAAGAAAGAATGAGAATTTGGTAAAAGGAAAAGGTGAAAGAACAAATATAATAGTGAAAGAAAGAAGCGGAATTTTAAAAAAGAAATGGAAGAAAAATTAAAATATTGAATGAATGAGAAAGAAAGAAGAACGAAAAAAAAGAAAAAGTTCGAAAGAAAATAAAAATCATAAAAAAGAAAATAGCGACAGAGAAAAAAGTTCTGAAGGAAAAGAAAAAAATAAAGAGAACTATAAAAGCAAGAAATGAAAGGAAGAAAGAATGAAAACAAGACGCCACTGAGAGAAAGAAAGAAAATAAGATTTTGGAAACAAGTAAAATGGTAGGAAAAAGAAGGAAATAAGATAAAAAAAATGAAATCACGAAAGATAAACGAAGAGTCATAAAAACATGTGAAAGAAAAATAAAGAGTGAATATATATATATATATATATATATATATATATACCCGCTATTTTCAGTGTTTGGCCTGAAGAGATTTTTTTATCTTGTCATTCGACAGATGATGTTACCATTTATCGCCGCTTATGCATTTCTATTAGCCCCACGATTTTTTTAAACAACCTTTTTTATTGCAACGAAAAGCAGCCAACTTTTATTCTCGAAAATCTACAGGACCCACCTCGGGGCAAATATCTCATGCTACACGTTTGTAGATCGAAAACCGGCTTAAAGCAACCGAAAGTGACAGCTTGTCTCGCTAGATCAATTACAACTGAATAGTGACATCGATCCTCACTGGGTGCTTCATACTTTCGGTTTCGTTCCAGATTTAAGCAACGCTAGGTAAATCGCCCGGGCACATCAATTGGTTCAACTGTTAGCAAGCTTATTCCTCTAGATTAATTACGACTGAGTAATGCGTTCGATCCTCACTAGGTGATCCAAACTTTCGGCTTCAACGGGAAATATATATAAAAGTGCAAAAGAAAATGGTTGCAATGGGTTTGATGTCAGAGCCATGCTGCAAACGGCCCGGTATGAGTCCCAGGTACAGTAAGCTACAACATACCTAATGACACCAGCAGTAAAGACTGGCACCTGATATAACAAGAGAATTTTGATTTTAAAAAGATTACTGGCAGTAACATATTATTAACGAGTGGCCATGTGTCGTAAGAAATGATGGCAAAATATTTATATCGGCATGGCGTCAAAAATGACGGCAACATGACGGCAACTGATGTACCTACTATTTAATATCTTACATTAAAACATAAGAAAAAAATAAAAATACTCCTCCCTTGTCTTACACCTACTTCTGTTTTCATATGTCTGATGAGGAGTGGGTCCGTGCCGTCAAAAATGACGGCAAAATATTTATATCAACATATATACTGATGTACTTACTATTGTGTATCTTACATTAAGACATAAGAAAAAAATAATCCAAATTTCCACCTCGAGCGTGACAAGATATATATATATATATATATATATATATATATATTCCTCACGATTCGAGAACATAATTATTGCAGTTCCTGAGCATGACGGTAAACTGCATCCGGCAGCAGGCCTCTGATCAGGAGGTTGTGAGGAGCATGGAACCACGTCTTCATTGCTGTTGTTTCCAGGTCCACCCCTGACCCGGTGTGGTAGCACCTGTTATATTCCCAGCTATGGGCAAATAGTAAACCCCCAAACTGCGGTCAAAACACTATGAAAGTATAAAAATACTTTTTACAGAAATATATACTTAAAAATAGACCTTTACAGAAAATATTCAAATTTGAAGAAAAATATTACAAACAATACATTTTTGAAAAAAAAAATCATTACCATAACATATTTTTGAAAAAGAAATTAGTTTCAGCAAAACTTCTTTGAATACAAAACTAGAAGACTTTTCAATTTCTTAAAATAAAAAAGAATAAAAGCAAAAATATTTCATTAAAATCTGACTAAATTAACCTTCTATAAAAAAAAAAAAAAAAAAAACTTGTAAAAAAACCTTTTTGGCATTAAATAACCCAGATAGGTTATGTCGTTAAACAAAACTCAAACTCATAATTATTGAAAATAAAGGCACTGTTAAAGAGCAAACACGCGGCAAGAGCTTTACTAAATGGTAAATAAAGAGAATGAACTTAGCCGACTTTACCTCGCGATTAATTCTTTCTCTATGAGTGTGACAGGATATATATATATATATATATATATATATGTCAGGACAGGATCTATATATATATATATCGGTTTATATTATAGTAGAGAATAATAATAATAACAATTATTACTACTACTACTATTATTATAGCTGTTAAGAAAAGGACGCGATTTAATAAAAATAAAATAAAAACAGTGTTAAATATATTTCAACGGAATGTTTGTCTTCAAGCTTTTTTTTAAAAAATTTTTAAATTTTCATGTATAGAATATATAAAGAGGTTTTTGCACAAGAAATGAGAATGATGATCGTTTCGAAATTCCTAGCACCTGAAGAAGGCCGGAGCGTACAACGGCCGAAACATCGTACAAATGGCAACATAGTCCGAATAATGTATATAGTGTAAATAACTCTGTGAGTCAAGTCACTGGAACTAACCAACATCTTTATTCACTGGACCATGTGTCCTCAAAGAATGAGAATGATATATCCCAGTGATGGTAATGAAGGATTCCGTTTGTAATTCCTTGCACCTGGAGAAGGCCGGTGCGCACAACGGCCGAAACGTCGTTAAAAATGACCACGAAGATGAGGACAATAGTCTGGATACTGTAAATAGTGTATTATTTATTTTACTTTTTCTTTTGATTTCTGTTTCTTTTGAGTCCCAACTAAAGAATTAAGGACACAAATAACATCAAGACATTTTCCTTTGCACATTTTTGTAAAATAAATAAAAGAAAACCCACGAGGGCACATAATTTAAAAAATGAAGCCCTTCTTCTTTGAGTGTGTGCTGTACTTGTGTGAACAGGCTTTCATATTTCCTTAAGACAGCCAATTAACCATGGATTCTTTCACTTAGTCTATCAGATCTTTTTACAATCAAACCCAGAGCCCCCACCATGTGAAACTATTGATGTTTCCATGTGGCACATCTTTGAGATTTCCACTTCAAGATTCTTCTAGTTTGATATTATTATTATTAGAATCTGCAGGGACTGCCATTTTCAAGAAGAAAACACATTCTGTTCTTGGGGTCTTTGATTATGATGTCTAAACCATTAGCTTTGGTTGTTCTGTGTGTGCTTAGTAAAGTCCCATAAAATTATTACAGGTCCTATCTCTGTAGCCGGGCCTGGATATTGTTCGTATTAATTTCTTGCAGTTTCCTTCCCGTAAAAGTCGCATATTTTCCAGTGCAGATATTGACACACTCTCTCACGATATAGAATTTGGAAGGCAACTCGAAATGGTGTAATAGCTAGCAAGCTTGTATTGATAGTCATTACAGTTGAGTAGTGAGTTTGATCCTCACTGGGTGCCCCATACTTTCGATTATCTGCCACATCTATGTTGCGCTTAAAAATCACGATAATTCGAAACGCACCTCGATATGATGTAAAAGCTAGAAAGCTTGAATCGGTAGTCATTACAGTTGAGTAGTGAGTTTGATCCTCACTGGGTGCCCCATACTTTCGACTATCTGCCACATCTAAGTTGCGCTTAAAACTCACGATAATTCGAAAGGCAGCTCGACATGGTGTAATAGCTAGCAAAGCTTGTCTCGATAGTCATTACAGTTGTGTAGTGATTTCGATTTTGAGTGCTCCATACTTTTGGCCTTGTGCCACATCTAAGCTGCGCTTAGAAAACCACCATTTGCTAACCTTTCACTCAAACTCGTCAAGTAGTATAATATTTATTTTTCCCTCCATTTTTTGCATTCTTTTTATGACCTCTTTCTTCTTTGTGCCGAGTCCTTGTATGACGTTGGGAATTATGGCTCTTCACAACTTCCTGTCTTTAGTCGCTCTTATTAAATGCTTTTTTTTTTTTTCGCTATCTCTACCAAACCCTGTTCCACCATCCATTCACAAAAGCTCGCGTTGTATGATGAGCGTTTGTTCCTTCTGTCCCTTCCATCAGTCCTGTGGGTATCACATTTTCCAAATCATCTTTCCTCGTTATGTAGCTTAGATATTCTTTTTCTTCCTGGCATTAAGTAAAAGTGTCATTTTGTTTACACTATCTCTAGAACTTCGAACTCTAACTGAATTCGTTTCATTCACTTACGTGCAAATACTCTTGGAAAATGTGTTAATCTATCTCTTCTCCCTCCAGCTATGGGTTAAATAGAACATATTGGATTCTATAGTCTTGGCTGGCAACCAGTCTACCAGAGAATTAAATGGCAACTTACTGCTGAAAAATCTTCTGCCTAGTCGGTCATCGATCGAGAGAGACATGATCGCCCAAGCGTATATTCCGTATGGCACTAAATGGGGTGACTGATGTTTTATATTACTGATGAAATGTTGTCATTTTGTTTGGGGTTAGCTGTTTGCCACGATTATTCGTTTACTGGTTGATTTGTTTTATGTATAAGTCTTGTCGGACTGGTCGGTAGAAAGAAAAAAACAATGGACGGAGGACTTGTCACGTGACCTCCTCGATTATGGTCCCGACATTTTTAATGTTTCTCTAATATATTTTGGTCGCGAATATTTTTGTATTGTACAACGCCCTATTTTCTCTACGTCTATTGATCTCCTCTCACACTCTCTTTCTGTTTACTCCATCTCTGTCGCTCTCTCCATTCTCTTCACTTTCTCTTTTTAAATACCACTTAATATCATTTCTTTTACCTTCCAAACGTTTTTTTTTTCACTATCCTTTTCTTTCTTTTTCCTCTCTCCATTTCTATTTGTTCTCTCTCCCTTTCTCTATCTTTCCGTTACCAACTTTTAAATTTTTTTTTTATGACACAGCATTTCTCTCCTCAGTCTTTACTTTTTTCTTTCTTTGTATCTCTCTTCTCTATATATCTCATTCCTTCTTCTTCGTCTATTCTCTCTCTCTCTCAACTAATATATATATATATATATATATATATATATATATATATATCACCCTGATTGAGCATTCTGGAAAAATGGTAGACTTTGAAAAACAGTAGCCACTCTGGCATGTACGCATCGCTCATTCAGTAAATGAATTAGAGCAATGGCTATTGAGCGTGTATAAGGATAATATACACGCCAAAAAGTCTGCTTTCTTCTACCGAGCGCCAATAGCCCAGAGGTAGAATCGCCGACTGACGCAAATTCGGTCGGGTTTCAATTCTAGGTTAAAAGCAATCGGAGTCTAACGTACTGATGAGCTGTGATACAGCGAAACAGATCTGTCTGCGGATGACTATATATCATTCCTTCTTCTTCTTCATCTCTCTCTCTCACTCTCACTCTCACTCTCTCTCTATATATATATATATTGTGTGTGTGTGTGTGTGTGTGTGTGTGTCTTTATTTATATATAGGGTAGGTATGGATGGAATAAGATTCCATATCCAAAGAAACTCTATTCTTAAAAAAATGCTCAATACAAGATAGAGTGAATAATATTTATTTAGAATTTATAACTTAAATATATTATAATATCACTACGAAAGTAGCCATTTTGTTTCATATCCCTTCAAAAGTGCCATACGTGATACACGCTTTGGATGATCATGTTCCGAAAGAGACATAACTGACTAGGCAGAAGATTATCCCGCAGTAGGTTGCCATTGCTTTCTGCAGTAGATTGGTTGCCAGCCAAGGCTATAGAACCCAATTTGTCCTATTATTTAAGCCATAACTGGTGGAAAGAGACGGATTAACAATACTTTTCCCAAGGGTATTTGTGCGTAAGTGAATGCCATGAATTTAACTGGAATTCGAACTCGGCTCCCCGATTTGTCTTTCTGAGTCGATATCCACTGCAATACCTAAATAATAATAATAATAATAATAATATACATATGTGCCCCATCATGCGTGTATTTATTAAATGTACGTCTCTCTCTCTCTCTCTCTCTCTCTCTCTATATATATATATATATATATATATATATATATTCAATCAGTTCTGGTACTTCGATATAGTATAATAGAAAACCTGTTTCTCTAGGTCAATTATGACTGAGTGGTAAGTTAGATCCTCACTAGGTGTCCCATATTTTTGGCCTTGTGCCACAACTAAGCTACGCTTAGTAAATCCCTATCTATCTGTCTCAGTCTTTTCTTTATCTCTCAATATCTATCTATCTATCTATCTATCTATCTAATCATTAGACAGTGCCCTTAATACGGAAACACAATTGTGACATTGTTGGTAAGTGGTGGGTAGGGAAACAACGGTAATGGTCGAGAATTGCCGGTGATGACCACCGGTAGCTGTGGGGTAGGAGGGCTGGGAATCGTGTCAGTCAAAGCCAGCTCCGAAAACTGCTGACTAATAAGTCATGGCCATTTTTGCTGATGCAGCATGCCTGAAAGACTTAAATGCGCAGCTAATCCGATTCCCGCTTCAAAACTACGGCCTGCGTCCACCACAGCCATCTTTTCCATCCCCACCGATTCAGCCTCGCCTGCTTCGAACGCCACACCACGCCTCCAGATCATAGCCACCCCAAAAGACATTTTTATCATTGTCATTATCGGCTCATCTGTTTGTTTTTTTGTTGTTGTTGTTTTTTTTTTTACTGATGTTTTTAGATCTCTCTCTCTCTGTTTGGTTGGTTGTTTTTATATCTAATCTTTTATTTCTTTTTTTTCTGTTCTTTTTTCTTTTTATTATTTTTTTTTCTTTCTTCTATATTTAAATGTTATCACATTTCTTTCTCTTACTTTACTTTTGTTTTTTTCGTTTTTGTTTGCTTTTGTTTTTGTTTTTTGATTTTTTTTTTACTCTTCTTACGGCCTGTATGTTTTCTAAATCTCTTTTCTGTTCATTTTTTTATTTTTTTATTTTTTTTTATTTTTTTAATTTTTTTTATTTTTATAACTTCTTTTTCTTCACTACATTTTTCTTTCTTTTTTACTTCGTTCATATTCTTTTGTTTCTTTTTTTGTGGTTTGTTTGTTTTATTTTCAATACTAATTCCATCGCCTACTTCGAATTTTTTTTCCTTTTTATTTAATTTTCATTCTTTTTTTTTTTTTACTACCACCTTTTTACTTTTCTTTTCCGTTTTCTTTCCTTCTTTTTCTTTCTTACTTTATTTTTAGAATTTCTTTCCCCAAAATATTTTTATTCTTTCTTTCTCCTTTATTTGCTTAACTTATTTTTCTTCACAACATTATTTATTTATTTATTTATCCTCCTTACGTTTGTTTGTTTCATTTTTCTGGATTGTTTTTAATTCTTTTCTTTTATCATTTTATGAATTACTTTCTTTTTTCATTCTAAATTCCGTTTTTTTTTTCTGTCTTTATAAATTTCTTTCGTTTTCTTCATTTACTTTCTTTCCATTAAACTTTCAATATTAATTCTATCGCTTACTTTGTTTTGCTCTATTTATATTTTCTTTACAAATAAGCTGAAATATATCAAGAGACATTCTCCCGTCAATCTTGTATGCTGGGAAAACTTAACACACAAAGATATATATATATATATATATATATATAAACATTTGTATGTGACGCGTTTCGTCCTTTAAAAGGTCTTCTTCAGAGTACATAATGCTTTTACGGAGAGGATCATACGTATTTAAAGAGAGCAAACGAAATGCAAGCAAACGTCAGTTTAAATTATGCATCAAGAGAACCGCTGAAAAGGCAAAAACGAAAAAAGTCACATAGGATTTTTTTCCATTTTGTCATTGAGTTACCCCCATTTGTCTGATATATAGGTTTTATACATAGTATTTTCCCCATCCCCATATATATATATATATATACCAAAATTAATGAAGATGCGAAGATGTAAAAAATCGGGCCAACAACGCTTACGATAAAGAAGAAAATAAAGAATGTATAAAAACCTACCTTAGTTTGTACGTCTTTCATTTAAAATGACAAACAAAGTGTGATGGGTAAATTTTCCATGTAATTTATCATGTGATCTTATTAAAAACGAAAAACCAACCCCTAATAACATCGACTACGAACACATTAACAACATGCTTACCGTGTTCGATACATAACACATCCCACTACTGTACATTATACATAACATTACATACATTCTGTTACGCGTAAAATAACATTCATCGTTGGACAATTTTTTATAATTCATGTCTTCATTTCAAAAAAATTATAAGAAAAAAGAAAAAAATTATAAAATCACATGAAAAATTAAATTAAGAAAATTAGCCATCACACTTTGTCTGTGATTTTTAATGAAACATATTATATATATATATATATATATATATATATATATATATATATATATATATATATAAAGAGAGAGCGAGAGGGAGGTCAAATATGCATTAGAATCCAGCAGAATAAGATAAGAAAGGAACAATAAGGTAACGTTCATAAATTAATGAACATATCTTATTCGTATTTGGTATTGGTCATATCATTCATTCATATATAATTCCATTTGTAAATGAGTTATACTACGCAACCCAGGTTTCTACTATCTAGTGTCTTCAAGGCAACTTACAATAACTGATTTTACCGTTTTGTAAGTTTGTTTTTTTTATCATATCACCCCGAGCAAGGCGGTAAGGCCACTGGTGTGCAGGGGGCTACGTAAGAGTGAATAGATTGGAAAAGAGAAAGCCGGAAACCACATCCTAAACAAGGGATGAGCCTCTACACCTGTTCAATATATGTAGGTGGAGTGTGAACCGGGCGATAGTTCAGTCTATCTACTCCAATTGAAAAAAAAAATGAACAAAAAAGAAAAGTGAAAAGATTGGAAAAGAGCCGGAAACCACATTCTAAACAGGGAACAAGGGATGAGCCTCTACACCTGTTCAATAGACGTTAGTACGCTTATGTAAGTTTTTTTTGTTTCGTTCTTGTTTTGTTTTGTTTTTCAACGCAATTTTCAAAATTAGAAAATGATATAACTTTTTCATCCATGGTTGTATGAACCTAATAGGTATTTTATGGCATGGTTACTCTTAGTAAAAAATTTGTTCTTTCATTCAGTTATTGATATTTTTGTTTAGGAATAACATAATTGCTGACTTTTCTTTCTGGCACAGTCTACATATTTTGCCACCGTTGTAAGGCTTGGCTGTTTTTACTATACTCCACGTTATGTCTGGGTCTTTTCCATATTTTAATTTCAATTTCCACACATGACTAGCCAATTTTGTATAATTTTTTAAGCTTTTTGGTATAAATGTACTCCTGTGATTAAACCATTTAATACAACTGTGTACTGGTTTAATTTAATTATGACCAAAAACTAAGTAATTAAATAATTATATATTCAAATGAATAAGGAACGAAGAAAATATTTGCAACGTTCAAAATATTCATTTAAAACAGTGCTCAATATAAAAATAGAGAAATGAAATCGAGAAATGAATATTTATTATAAATAATACTTCAGAACATGTACAATACAATACAATAATACTTCAGAACATGTACAAACTACAATCTACTACAAAATTGTACATTTTGTTTCGACATTGAAAGAACAAGGTCTCAGCATGTAGTTAATAATGATGGTAATAAACGCTTTTAAATTTTCTTTATAAAAATAACGTTTATTATCATCATTATGAACTACCTGATGAGATATTATCTTTCAATGTCAAAAAAATTGTACAATTTTGTCGTAGATTGTAGATATTATAAAGTATAATTTATAATATATATAATGTTCAGGCCGGTCACTTAAGTGCCGCACGTGATACATGCTTGGGCGATCATGTCTCGAAAGACATGACTAACTGGGCAGAAGATTACTCCACAGTAGGTTGCTATTACTTTCTGCGGTAGACTGGTTGCCAGCCAAGGCTGTATCACCCAATCTATCCTTTTATTTAACCCATAACTGAAGGGAAGAGACGGATTAATACCTTTCCCAAGGGTATTTGCGCATAAGTGAATGCAAGGAATTCAACTGGAATTTGAACTCATCTTCCCGATTTCTCGTTCCGAGCCGATATCCACTGCACCACAGCGCACATCAGGCCGGTAGATGTAAATAAATAGATGTACTGTTTTATAATAAAAAACAAGACATCTGCTAAATTATGAGTATACATGATAAATAATGTTTAAAAATAGATTAAAAATATGTCGGATTTAATCAATTTTCTAAAAATTGTCTTCATGTTCAGGTACGAAACACAGCAGATACGTAAATTTCGAGAATTGGGAGAAATATGCATTGAAAAGCACAATTTTGGTAGGTGCTACGTGGACGAGAGATCAAGGCATACCAGGTCTAATGACAGTTTCCCCTAGAGGAGCGTGTTCGAATCCTGCCGAAATCACATAATTTTCTTACATGATTTCTCGAATATTCAGGCCAGTAGATGTAAATAAATAAATACATGTAAAAAAAAAAAATTAAATAACTATTCTATTCAATAATAAAAACAGTGCATCTACAAAAATATAAGCATCAGTGAAAAATCACATGTAAACAAATTACACACACACACACACACACACACACATATATATATATATATATATATATATATATATAAGTACCAAATATTATCACAGCAAGAAATAAAGTTAATTTCATACTTAGTCATTATCGATTATACGTCGTTTGTTTAGAAAATATATGGAAAATGAAAATCAAGTTTAAGTCATTTTATTCAACTTTACGTCTGTCCACCGCAAATATTGAAGTCGTAATTATCACTAGAAAAAGCTTTAAATGCACATACAATCCTGTTTTACTGTACAATAAATAAGAATAAAAATATATAAAATCATTAAAATATATATATAAAATTGAATGTAAATATTGGTAAATTTAGCACAAATTAGTTTTTCTGCCATCACAAAATAATTTTAATAACTGTATTTGTTATTTAACCTTACAAAATCATTTTCTTTTATAATGTCTTAGAGCAAACCACATTAAAAAATAAAGAGTCCGTGATGTACTATAAAGATCGCCAAATTGTAAACATTTACATTTACAAATATATACGAACATGTATTAGTAAATTTAGATTACTTTCTATAAAAATATTCTCTGTTTGTAAGCTTAAAATAAATTCTTATCAACCATATATTATTAAAAATGCATTTATAAATAAAATACAAAACTGGGAATTGTTATTTTTGATTTAGACTTGTGACAAGTAAATTCAACTTAAGTCTCTTCGCTTGGAACAAATTATTGACGTAAGGTGAGGTATACCTGTACCAACAATTTTTACACACCAGCAAACAATTACCAATGATATTACTGATTGTTCTTTGCATCTTAAGGCAAAAAGCAGGGGCACGTGACCATTAACTGACTGACTGAATATAATAGAAACATGATTAAGGCTTCTACTGGACATAAAGTGGGTGATCGGTTTTTTATTGTCATGAAGTAATAAACTGATCCCCCACTAATTCCTACTTATTAATATAATAATATAATTCACCAGTCTACCGCAGAAAGCAATGGCAACCTACTGCGGAATAATATTCTGCCAGTCAGTTATGTCTCTTTCGAGACATGATCACCCAAGCGTGTTTCACGTATGGTACTTAACTGACTGACTGAATATAATAGAAACATGATTAAGGCTTCTACTGGGCATAAAGTGGGTGATCGGTTTTCTATTGTCATGAAGTAATAAACTGATCCCCCACTAATTACTACTTATTAATATAATAATATAATTCACCAGTCTACCGCAGAAAGCAATGGCAACCTACTGCGGGATAATCTTCTGCCCAGTCAGTCATGTTTCTTTTGAGACATGATCGCCCAAGCGTGTATCACGTATGGCACTTAACTGACTGACTGGCTTTAGTTTCCTTTCCTTTACCATCCAGTCAGTTTTAGAAACATTGAAGTGACAAGGCATAAAATATTTTTTTCTTAGATTAGGTTTTTCGCAGTGGTGTGCAGTAATATGAATCTATTTTCGGGGTGTATGATGAAATTTGTTTGGCCTTGAAAAATATTGCGTCATCCATGATTACATCAGACTTTTATCACGTCCAAATATTATTATCTTGACTGTCAATTAGTTGTTCTATGGCCATTGTCTGTGATGGACATTACTCCAAATATATGCAATCGGGACACCAAGGAAAAAATCTCAGCAGGACATGAAAATATTTGTAGAAAAGACAGAAAGTAACCTCTTCACGGTGGTAAAAAAGCGACCGAAATCGATATGCCAGGTCAGGACCGATAATATTACAGACCTTTCTTTGAAGAATCTCAAGATACATCGTAAGAGCATCAGTACAGATATTAAAATTTTAATTTTTGCCGTAGAGTCAAGGTAGTGAAATGAATACCGGTGTCAAGGCATACACACCCTTTCTCAAACTAATTGAAACTAATTGCGTTAATTCCATTTCTTTCACCATACGGTCAGTCTTAGACCCACTGGTGTGACAGGGTGTAATCGATTTCTATTATTTCCTCGGGTTAGGTCATTTGCAGTGGTGTGCAGTAATATGAATCTATTTTCGGGGCGTATGATGAAATTTGTTTGGCCTTGAAAAATATTGCGTCATCCGTATTTGCATCAGATTTTTATCAAGCGCGTGTCAGCCTGTCTGTCTCGACAATCGATTAGTTGTCCAACGGATATTGTCTTGAGATGGACGTTACTCCAAGGAAGCGTACGAAAATTGTAACTCTGTACGAACACACTGGCAAGCCTTACAGAGATGTGTGTTTGTGTATGTGTGTCAATTTGACACTGAAAATATAATTATTTGTTTTACGTGCTCTCCTGTAGACTTAACTGTCGTTTTTCTGATCTTAGTTCTATTAAACAACATTTCTTAGAAAAACACAGCCATGTACATAATATTAGACAGATATTAGTCGATAACACAACAATACTCACACAGTCAAAAGAACCTTCAGATATTGGAGGCTTTTTACATTAAAACAAAGCAACCCACATTCAATAAAATTACATTTCAAACTAGCTACAGCACATTAAATTGCATCTAGACATATGGTTCTGTAGTTAATATTTCGGTCCCTCACGTGGTATGACGTCATAAAACCGCATCACGAAATTACGACCTGCGTCTGCTATTCCGTGACAGTTATCGCCACTGAGCAATCTTTTATGTCAACAGAACAGAATATCATCTTTGATGGCGAATATATCTTTGTGTTAATGTTCATACAACCACTCTGAAGATAGCTTAGATTAAGGACCAACGTAAAAAAAAGTTACACGTATGTTGGACAGTTTTTATCTTTATTTTCATTAGAAATTAAAGCTAAAATACGATATTTAGAACGGCTCATGGTTAAACATAGAAATATTTGATGAAGCCTGCATATCTTTATATGTATATATCTTTTCAATACATACATACATATATATATATATATATATATATATAAAATATATATGTATAGAAAAGATAGATAGATCGATAGATAAATGTCCAGTCCGTAAATGGCGAGGATAATCCAACAAGATCAACTTAATATAAAATATTAAGTGTTATATAGAGAGCTCAAAGGATGTTATCTAAAGCTATATGATATTTATAAAGGGAAACTCAAGACATCATTTAAATTGGTTATAAATTATAATTAATTTCAATGAGCTAAGTTAACTCATTTCATCAGACCACACAATATTCCTTCAATTTGGTACAATTTTCTTTTTTTTAGGAATATTGTGTGGTCTGATGAAATGAGCTAATTTAGCTCATTGAAGTGAATTATAATTTATAACCAATTTAAATGACGTGTTCAGTTTTCCTTTATATATATATATATATATAAACTTAACATTGTATATATTGGCAGCAATCTCTCTTTTATGCAGGTTTCATTCGAAAATGGCTAAAAGTATAGCCGAAAAGGCTCGGTTAAACAAAACATTTGACAATTTTTATATAATTTATGTGCTCAAAAGAAAATCACAAGAAACCATGAAAAATTTAACCATCACGCCTTGCCTGTCATTTTTAATGAAAGCTGCATATCTTTATATGTATGTATATATATATATATATATATATATATATATATATATATCCATCCACAGACAGATCTGTTTCGCTGTATCATAGCTCATCAGTACGGTTTGGCATCCGATTGCTTCTAGCCAGGATTGAAATGCGACCAAATTGACGTTAATCGGCTATTTTGAACTCTGGGCGCTCTGTACAGGAAAGCGGGCTTTAGCGTGTTATGTACAATGCAAACACACGCCAGTAGCTGAGAGTGTTCAAATTTATTACTGAATGATCGATGCGTATGTGCGTTAGTAGTTACTGTTTTTTCAACGTCTACCATTCCTCCACAGTGAGCGCTCTCTCTCTCTCATATATATATATATATATATATATATATACGTAAGGAGCGGGGTCTAAAAATACACTTATATGTTTATATTTTAAAAGAAAATTGTCTCAGAAAACAAAAATTTCTTTCTCACACACACACACACACACACACACACACACACACACACACACTCCATTCTTTGCTCTCTCTTTCTCCTCGTATCTTTCTTAATCTTCTCTTTTCCTCCTCTTTGCCTATTTTTTTAGACATATGAAGATTTAATATCTGTGTTGGCACGGATTTAACTTGGTCGTTAATCAGGTACAGGGATAATCCCACTGAGACCTCATCTAGTATACATTTCCCGCGTTATACTCTTCCTTTCTTTTCTTCCTTTTTGTCCTCTCCTTCTACGCCTCCCCACTCTATATTTTCGCCCCTACCCCTTTTTTTATTTCCGTTTCTAGGATGCATTCGCCATCATGGCGGGAAAAGATGCGAAAAAATAGGACAAGAAAAGTCGTTCAGAGAAAGAATTCGACCAAGTTGATGAAGTTAGCAAAACGGCAAATGAAAACGACATGGAGTTTTGAAGACAATGCAGACAAAGAAATCGCTTGCTTTCAATCGCAAGTTGTCGTGATGTCTGGTATAAAGGTAATCCATGCGACTTTGTCGAATTCACGACAGTACACGAGAATCTGACTAATTCTCGTCAATACATTAAAATCTGACTAATTCAAGACAGTACACTGCTAAGTAAGCTTTATTTATTTGAGGAGAGAATTGGAATAAGGATGTGCGTTGTGGTGCGATGAATATCGGCTCAGAACGACAAATCGGGGAGACGAGTTCGAATTCCAGTTGAATTCCTTACATTCACTTACGCACAAAGGTATTAATCCGTCTCTCCCCTCCAGTTATGAGTTCAATAATAGAACAGATTGGGTTCTATAGCTTTGGCTGTCAATCAAGTCTACCGCAGAAAGCAATGGCGACCTATTGCGGGTAATCTTCCGCCCAGTCAGTCATGTCTCTTTCCAGACATGATCGCCCAAAGTGTGTATTACGTATGGCACTTAAGTGACTGATTGGAATAATCCCGAACTGATAGAGGAAGCGAACCACCTGAATGCGGACAGAAAATTATTTCAGTGACTAGACACTTAAAAAGGAAAGCAGCGTGTGACAAGGATATGTTTCTTTTATTAGATGTGCATTGTGGTGAGTGGATATCGGCTCGGAACGAGAAATCGGTGCGTGCGCCGAGTTCGAATTCAGTTCACTTCGTTGCATTCACTTACGTTTATGGTCCTGGGCATGACGATAAACTACATCTGGCAGCAAGGCCTCTGATTGGGAGGTTTTGAGCAGCATGGAATCACCTCTTAATTGCTGTTGCTCCCAGGTCCACCCTGACCCGGAGTGGTAGTACCTCTTATGGTCCCAGCTACGGGTAAATAGTTAACCTCCAGACTGGAGTCAACACACTATGAAAGTATAAAAACAGACTTTTATTGAATTATGTACATAAAAATAGACTTTTATAGAAAAGTATACATTTTTGAAGAAAAAAATATTACCATAACACATATTTGAAGAAAAAAATTAATTTCAGCAAAACATTTTTAATACAAAATTAGATGAAATTTTCAGTTTTCTAAAATAAAAAAATAAAAAAATTCATTAAAATCTGACTAAATCAACCTTCTCACTATAACCGAACATTAAAAAAAAACCCTTAAAACCTCACCTTTTTGGCATTAAATAACCCATAGAGGTTGATATGCCGTTAAACATCTAAAACTCAAACTTACGCAGAAATACCTATGGGAAATGTACTAATCCGTTTCTTCCCCCCTGCTATGGGTAAAATAACCTGACAGATTGGGTTCTAAAGTCTTAGTTGGTAACTAGTCAACCGCAGGAAATAAATTACAGAAATATATTAACTACCATGAACAACACAATCTTCTAAGAAAAAATACTTACCATGAAAATCCGCTCATATTTATAAATTTTAAGGTACCCATTACGAAATGGATTAAATCCGACATATTTTTAATTGATTTGTTGAAACATTATTTTTTAATGGTTACTCATATTTGAGTAAATACTCTCTTTATATTATTACTGAACAGGATATTCGTTTGCATATACTGACCTGAATAATCAAGAAATTCGGCAGGATTCGAAACTGCGTCCCTTGGGAAACCATCATTAGATCTGACGTGTCTTAGACCGCTTGACTACGTAGGACCTCCTGATCAGACAAAGACCTAATAGTGCTTTTAAACTCACATTTTCCCGATTTTGAAATATTCATATCTGCTGTTTCGTAACCTAATGTATTTTATAATATATATATATATATATATATATATATATATATATATATTGAGAGAGATTATTTTTTGTCGCTATTATTTTGTAATCACACAACATTGTAAGTGTGTAAAAATATATAAAATAAAAAATTTTAAAAAAGCGATATTTTGATCTTAGACGTAAATTGACTATAGAACATTCGCAAGTTATTGTACTTTCAATAAATTTTCGCCTTGATAAATGCACCTACGTTTTATATATATATATATATATATATATATATTAATGTATAGATGTGTAGTCCTAGGGAGTGACGAAATCATCGTGGTGTCTTCACAAAATTTGAAGTCGGCATGACCCCGCTCAGTTAAGTTACGATTAATGCGGAGAATTTTCTATCTGTTAGGGCGCCGCTTCTATTTGACTATAAATGGACTGTTCCCATTGCTATATATAGCAATGGTGGATTCTCTACAGGAGAGTCGTACCGAGTCACTAGACTGACGAATCTATGACACTGTCAGTCCTCTGCCTTCGGGTAGAGGGCGCTCTCTGCTTCCGAGCAGAGAGCAATAACCCAGTCGTGGTTCCGCCGAAGGGCAGAAGCACGACTGGGGAAAAATAGACAGACATTTTTTGGCCCGGCTATATGGCCGGGAATACCCACTATAAAATGACCATGTGTCACATCCAGCCTACGTGGGAAGGCTAGTAAATGCCTTCGGTCGGGGGGCGCTCTCTGTTTCCGAGCGGAGAGCAGTAACCCAGTCGTGGTTCCGCCGAAGGGTAGAGACACGACTGGGCAAAAATAGACAGATATTTTTTGGCTGGGCCATATAGCCCGGAAATCCCAGTCCAAACTGACCATGTGTCACATGCTGCCCTTACTGGGAGGGACAACTCAATAATGAGTCGTAGAGAGTCACTTGAGAGTCTCTAATGAGTTACTGAAGAGTCAGTGCGAGTCAGTGAAGAGTTAGTCACACTTCCGGTGGCGTACCGGAAGTAATCATGTATACACACGTCTTACGACGGATTGGACTCTTGTATCTTTCTATTGTAAATATTACTAATCACTTCTGTACATACTAACCGTCTTTCCGCGGAATACAACTTATATTCTGATTCTGTTGTTGAGTTATTCATTTATACTTGGCGACATAACACTATCAACGCTCTATCTCGATATCGAGCACTTTAGGACGAAAAAACTGCTTGTCAAAATATCTTTTTATCAGTAAACCACTGAAAAAAGACAACAATCTTAATAATAAGCATCATCACAACGCAATACATACGAATGACACCAAATCGGTCGAGTTTCGATCCCGGCCAGAAACAAGTGGGTGTGTCTAGCCACACTGGTGAGCCGTGACACTGTGAAACAGGCTTGTATGTGGATGATAAATATATTATGCTCTCATTACGACTGAGCTCTCTAGAGATGAAAAAATTAAAGTTACCCCTTCCGCAATTTGAATTGAGTTTATTTGGTAACTGTGTGTATACCCCACTTATAAACAACACGCTAAAATTTCCCTTTTATGGCTTAGGGCTTAGTGGCTCCGACTGACACCAAATCGGTAGAGTATGGATCCCGACCAGAAGCAAGTGGATGTCTAACAACACTGATGAACTGTGATAAAGCGAAACAGGCTTGTATGTGAATGACGAATATATATATATATATATATATATATATTTGTAATGAATTATTTTGAACATTATTTGCTTATAACCAAGTTTCGTTAAAATTCGTTAATCTCCGTAACACACACATATATATATATATATATATATATATATATATATATATATATATATACGATAAATTTTTATTACGAAAATGTGTGCCATTCGACAGGATTCGAACCTGCGACCCCTATCTATATAAGGGAAGCTACCATTTGATCTGGTAACGTCTTAGACCTCTCGACCACGAATAGCCTCCAAACATGTCTAAACAAGGTTTTTATCAAGCCTATATAACACAATTTTCAAACAATTAATTTCAAATTGTCAGTTGCTTATAACCAAGCTTCGTTAAAATTCGTTGATTTCCGTAAAATGTTTACATTTGTTGACATTACGATACATTTCAGAGCAGATATGTTTGTTTACGATGGATCGAAAATCGATTATTCTATAGGCTGTGTTGCTTCAAAACATGGGCGATCATATCTCTTTGCAACATCCTTTCATTTTGATCCAATACCATCAGTCTTTGTTATCTCTCTTCCATCTATTTTCCCAAACTCATTAAGTAAATCATTCACTGTTTCCATCTGCCCATTCTCCCTTTCGTAAGCCCCGTGAGAGTTAGATTTTCCAAGCCCCCTTTCCACGTGGTGTATTCTAGAAAAATGTTGGTAAGATAACGATGGTTACAAAGTACTGCCCGGGGCCCCAACTAGACTATTTGGGCAATTGGTCAAATGACATTGGACAGCACAGAATTCCTATTTGCAACGGCATCCTTTTTTTTCTTTTTCTTTTTTCTTTTTCTTAAATATTCTATTCACTAAAAGTATTCGATCTTCATCCAATCCACCGGATGTCAATAAGCACTCATCAAGACAGTGGCTGACTTGCTGCGTCGACAGCATATTGGTGTAAAAACTGGCAATGTGGTTGTGGAAAGGATGCATAGAACGAAAGATTGGATTGTGTTTTGGCAACAGAAAGCACCGATGACGGGGCGGAAAGAGGGGTATCAGGAAGGAAAAAAAGAGGAAAACATATGCGTCTTATAATTAGAAATAGTAAAAAAAAAGGTAAAGAAAGATGAAAAGAAAATGAAGAATGGATAAAATAAGAAAGAACAGCGAAAAAAGAAATGAGAAAAATGGCGATAGAATGTAAAAAGATGAAAACGAATGAAAGATAGAATCTGTAAATTAGGGAGATAAGAAAAAGAAAGAAGGAATAAATGTACGCAAAGAATAATGGAAGGAATTTAAAAAGAATGAAAGAATAAAAAAACGAAATTAGGTATAATGGATGAAGAAACAAAAGGAGGAAAAAGGAAATAATAAGTTTATTTTATATAATTTTTACATGCGATATTTTAATCGATTTCGTTTGATGAGCTAAAATTTAATGTTTTCGTCTAGCGAATGAAAAATTATTAAACAGAAATAAAATGTAAAAGTATAACATAATGAAAGAAAGAAAAAGTATTGAAAAAGAAATAAGAAAGGATTGAAAAAGAAATAGATTAAAAAGAAAAGTAAAAAGGACAGGTAAAGAAATAAGGATGAAAAAAAATAAAAAAAATAAGAAAGAATGAAAGAAAAAATGGTGACTAGAAAAAATACGGAATAAAAGATGGATGAAAAGACAAGTTGGAAATAAGTTATGGGAGAAAAGGGGAAAGGTGCTTAAAGAACGGGAATAGAAAGAAAGAAAAATGACTAAATAAGAAAGAAAGAAAGAAAAAATGGCTTTTAAAACAAATAAGAAAGAAAAATGGTTTTTGAAACAAATAAGAAAGAAAGAAAAAATGGCTTTTAAAAGAAAAATGAAAGAAAAAATGGTATTAAAAACAAATAAGAAAGTAAAAAAATGGCTTTAAAAACAAACAAGAAAGAAAAAGAAAATGGCTTTTAAAACAAATAAGAAAAAAATGACTTTTCAAACAAATAAGGAAAAAATGGCTTTTAAAACAAATAAGAAAGAAAAAATGGCTTTCAAAACAAATGAGAAATATCTTTTAAAAACAAATAAGAAAGAAAAAATGTCTTTTAAAACAAATATGAAAGAAATAGCCTTTAAAAACAAATAAGAAAGAAAGAAAAAATGGCTTTTAAAACAAATAAGAAAAAACAGAGAGAAAAGATTGCTTTTAAAACAAATAAAAAATGGCTTTTAAAAACAAATAAGAAAGAAAGAAAAAAATGTCTTCTAAAACAAATAAGAAAGAAAAAGAATTTAAAAACAAATAAGAAAGAAAAAATGGATTTTACAAGAAAGAAAGATAGAAAAGGATAAAAGCAAGAAGAAAATGCAGAGAAAAAAATGAGAAAGAAAGAAAAAAAAGAAAGTACTGAAAAAGGTAAAAAAAAGAACATTACGTGGTGAGGAAGAAAGAAAATGGCTGTTTGAAAAAATATAAAATTAAAAAGTAGATGCTAATTAAAGAAAGAAAAGATTTCTAAAATGCGAATAAGATGGGAAAAAGCCATGACGAAATCAATGATGAACAAGAGAAAAAGAACTGAAGAAGAATTTGAGGTGGCAACGAATGAATAACGAATAAATGGAAGAAGCGAAGATAGAAAAATGATTGAGTCCCCAAACAACCAGAAAGAAAACGGATATTGGGAAAGTTGTATAGATTGCAATAAAGAAAAAGAAAGAAAAAACTTTGATTAAAAGAAAGTAGATGCAAAAGAAAAGATGAAGAAAATTCATTAAGGATACACGAAACCACAATTGATATGAGATGCAAAGGAAAATAAATTTAAAAGAAAGAAGTAAACGACAGTGTGTCGGATATCCGGACAAATGGAATAAGCGGACAGAGTTTGATGGTGCAAGAATATTCCAATTCAACAATAGATCGGATCTTTGTACTCAACTGGACATATTGGTCCCGAAGAGATATAAAAAAAGATGCCTCTTGAGTATAGAGTTGGAGTTTTTCCAACTCAAAACCAACGGCTTCTCTTTTCTTCTCAGTGCTGCCAAATTCCCGATTACTCCAGAGCCCATAGAAAAGGCCACAAAATCCTGCTTATTTTTCATTCCATTATTCTGCTCTCCGGCTTTACTCTTCTTGATCCTGTTTGTATTATAAAGTTATTATTAAAATAATATCGCATTTTTGGAATATAAATTGGATATTGGTGTAGGGAATAGCAGCTCCGAATAAAACATCAGTGATCGCAGTTCGAATTCATGTCGAGTTCATTACATTTACTTACACGTAAATATCTTTCAAAAAAGTATAAAAATGTTCTTCCCCCGCTAAGGATTAAATAAACGAGTAGACTGCCCTCTCTGTCTAGTCGAGGTTGGAAATCACTTTAAAATTACAAATCTGAAAATCGTACGTACCGCAATAGAGGTACCTTAGCCAAGATCTCCATTAGGTTTCGACTAAAGTCCTTCATCAAAAACAACTCACTGAACAAAAGTTGCGCAAGGACCATGTAATGGATTATGGCATCATTGCAAAAAAATCAGTTCACTCGCGGCAAAACTTAAGAAGGGAAACCCAGATTTTAAAAAGTAACAAAATATTCCCTCATCCCGTGAAACAAGTATTGTATTCTTTGTTAAAAATAATCTGAGAATTTAGGTAAAGAGATTTCTGGAATTAATTGGGCTCTTGTTGAATTAATATTAAGTAAATTGGTGACAGCTGAGTGTGGCATAGTATCCCACGTTAAAATTGGCCTAACTCAAAAACAGACATAATATCAAAATATTGTTTAACATTATCAGACATTGTGTTTTCCTTTTTTATTTCTTTCTTGTTTTTTTAAAATTGCGCTCTTTTTTGATTATCAACAAAGGCTTTTGATATAAATAGGAAAGAAAAAAAAGAACATAGGTTGAAAAGAAAGAAAAAAGAGAAAATTATAATTTTGAAAAATATAATAAAAGGTGTATGCGAACTAAAAAAAGAAAGAAAAAACACTTCTAAAAATGCAAATAAGATGGGAGAAAATCATGACGAAATCAGTAATAAACAAGAATAATTTTATTATAATAACGAGAGTACACTTGGCGTCAAAAATGACGGTAAAATACTTGTGACGATTATTAGCTCACAGGTTATCCACCCTTAGCGTAACAGGAGGGCATATCCTCTCAATTATAATAAAATCGTTGTATATATATATATATATATATATATATATATCCTTGCTGTGACGCTCAAGGAAAGAGAGACAGAATAGCGAAGCAGCATCGACTCAGTTCATTAGAGAGACAATACTGAGGCAATTATATCGTCGAGTAGTGAAGAAATATCAAAACTAGACCCTCACAAAGCGAGTGGTGGGGATGGAATCCCAGTCATAGTTTTGAAGAATTGTGCCCCTGAACTCTCCTCTATCCTTTCTAATCTCTACAACCTCTGCCTATCTTCCTCCTGCTTTCCTGCCTGTTGGAAGTCTTCTTCTATGGTTCCAATATTCAAGAACACTGGTAAACCGTAAATTACCGCCCCATCAGCTTTCTTCCGATCGTCGGCAAAGTGTTCGAAGCCATTATCAATGCCGAGGTCGTTCAGCATCTCACAGCCCACGGGCTCCTCTCGGACAAACAGTATGGCTTCCGCTTCACCAGGTCCACTGCTGACATGCTAACGACCATCACCGAGTATATATACCAGGCTCTCGACAAGAATGGTGAAACCCGAACCGTCGCCTTGGATATCTCTAAAGCATTCGACAGAGTATGGCATGCCGGCCTTCTACGGAAACTGCGAAGCTATGGCATAACTGGACTTTTGTTGGACTTAATCCGGTCATTCCTCTCTAACCGCACACTGAAGGTGGTATTAAACGGACATGCCTCCCTGAACTACCCTATAAACGCGGGTGTACCCCAAGGCTCTATCCTAGGTCCTACGCTCTTTCTAATCTATATCAATGATCTCCCCGATACCATAAGATCACAAATAGGCATGTACGCCGATGATACCACAGTTTACTCTCGCCTCGATCAAAAATCTGGTGTAGGTGACAAGGCGACCCTCGCTGCCGAGCTTGAGAAGGACCTCCAATCCATGGTGGATTGGGGTAAGAAATGGCTCGTAAAATTCAATTCTTCCAAAACGAAGCTGCTGTCAATTAACCACCACAGACAACCGCACCTCCCTCCCATTAGCATGGAACAGGCTTGCCTCCCAGAGAGTAAATCACTACGCCTGCTTGGCCTGACACTCTCAGCGGACCTCAAGTGGAATGACTACGTCGAATCCATTGCTAAATCCGCAGCTATGAAAGTCGGCTCTCTGTGCAGGGCCCGGAAATTCTTTTCGCCTGAATCTATCCTGCAATTATATAAATCCACCATCCGCCCGTGTATTGAGTACTGCTGCCACATCTGGTCGGGTGCCTCTTCTATTCTCCTCGGGGGTCTTGACAAAATACAGCAAAGAATCTGTAAT
>JBBBDQ010001918.1:2647500-2825000 GCA_037127315.1 Ascarosepion bandense | reverse complement strand
ATATATGCCGAGTGCCCATAGCTCAGAGGTAGAATCACCGACTGACGCCAGTTCAGTTGGGTTTCAATCCTGGGTTAAAAGCAATCGAATGTCTAACCATACTGATGAGCTGTGATACAACGAAACAGATCTGTCTGCGGATGACTCTCTCTCTCTCTATATATATATATACTGTAATGGTTGTTATAATGTTTTAAAATTCATAGTATCACTACACAAAAAATTTCTCATGTTTCGAAGCCAGCCCATTATGTTTTCGCTTCATCCTCAGGTGAACCATTGCAGTATAACGCTCTACATTTGTAGCGAGCACTCTTTATAAAAGTAAATGCATGAACAAAAAGGTAAATAAACCTATGAGTTCAACAACATAGTTACAATATATATATATATATACATAATCTTGCTATTTTTGTTTTGGGGCCTTTATTAGAGAATCTTCACATCACTTATCTCCTGTTTCTGTTGGTATCGATCTTGGATTTATTTTTCTCCTTCTTCATTTCAACATTATTTCTACAAGCGTTTCTCAACAACGCCTTTTTTTTTATTTATTTAGTTATTATTATTATTATTATTATTATTATTATTATTATTGCTCCTGCTGCTTCTGCTTTATTTTCTCCTCTTTTTTATCACTTCCTCCATTTTTTCTTTGCTTTTTCTCCCCACACACATTTTTAGTTTGCTGGCAGTTTCACTGTTGTCTCCACTCCATTTCTTAAATTTTCTCGTAGCCATCAGTCAGTCAGTTAAATGCTATACGTGATACACACTTGGGCGATCATGTCTCTAAAGAGACATGACTAACTCGGCAGAAGATTATCCCGCAGTAGGTTGCCATTGCTTTCTGCGGTAGACTGGTTGCCGACCAAGGCTATAGAACCCAATCTGTCCTGTAATTTGACTCATAGCTAAAGGGAGAAGATATGTATTATATTTTTAAGTAGTAATTATAGGGGGATCAGTTTATTACTTCACAACAATAGAAAACCAATCCCCCACTTTATGCCCAATAGAAATCTTAATCATGTTTCTAAATATTATATTCAGTCAGTCAGTTAAGTGCCATACGTGATACACGGTTTGTGTGATCATGTCTCGAAAGAAACAAGACTAACTAGGCAGAAGATTATCCAGCAGTAGGTTACCATTGCTTCCTGTGGTAGACTGATGCCAGCCAAGGCTATAGAACCCAATCTGTCCTGCTATTTAACCCATAACTTGAAGGAAGAGACGGATTAATACCTTTCCCAAAGGTATTTGCGCGTATATGATTACAATGGTTTCAACTGGAATTCGAATTCGGCTACCCGGTTTCTCGTTCTGAGCCGATATCCACTGTACCACAACATCACTTGTATATTTTTTGGATATTTTTATTCTCCTCTTCTTCCCACCACTCCTTTGCATTTTTTTTTCTCATGCATCTCTCAGTATCTTTTAGTCATTCTTTGTCTTTGTCATGATTCTTTTTCTTTTTACCTTCCTGCTATACTCCTTCTCCTAGACTTTTCTTTTTGCTATTCTTTTTCTTGATTTTCTTATTTCTCTTCCTCTCGCTTTTCAATCATGCTTCTCTTATCTCTTTATCTTTGCCATTCTTCTTCTTTTTCTGTTCTTCTTCGCTAGCTTGACGTCTTTTTAGTCCTGGGATGACGGTAAACTGCATCCGGCAGCAAGGCTTCTGATTGAGAGGTTGTGAAGAGCATGGAACCACCTCTAAATTGCTGTTGTTCCCAGGTCGAGCATGACCCGGAGTGGTAGCACCTGTTGCTATAGGCAAATAGTTAACCCCCAAACTGAGATCAAAACACTATGAAAGTATAAAAATACACTTTTATAGAAATATATACATAAAAATCGACTTTTATCGAAAAATATACATTGTTTAAGGAAAAACAATTCTTACCATAAAACGTCAAGGAAAAAATATTACCAGTAATACATTTTTAATACAAAACTATAAGACATCCTCAGTTTTCTAAAAAAAAAAAAAAAAAAAAAAAAATTTTGCATCAAAATCTGACTGAATCAACCTTCTCTCTATAACCAAGCATTAAAAAATACCTTCCAACCCAACCTTTCTGGCATTAAATAACCAACAGAGGTTGTTATGCTGTTAAACGAAACTCAAACTCGTAAACTCTTCTTGCCTTTTCGTCATGCTTTACCGTCCTCCCTATAAACTTTGCCATTCCCTCTCCTCCTCTTCTTCTTCTCACTTTTCTGTCATATTTCTTTGTCTTACTTTTTATCTCTGTCACTCTTCTTCTTCTTCTCGCCTTTCGTTCATGCTTCTGTTCCTTTCTTTTTCTTTTTGCCATGCTAGCAGTATAGCCCGGCGTTGCTCGGGTGTAATGAAACCTTTAAAACTAATCCATAGTTCTGGAGCTCGGACTCTTTGGACGTTGGCACGAAAGACTAAAAAGCAATAGCTGTTTCCAGTTAAAGCGAAACCATAGACTGAAAGAAAAATGAATGGATGTAAGTCAAATTTTCATTTCCTAGTATAGATATCAAATAAGTTCTTTTCGTCGTAAACTAAATTTTGAAGGCTAAATATGTCCTCTGAATAAATGTTATCATGAACTACAATTATACCTACTTAGAGCCAAACCCGAAGCAAAAACTAAAATAAAAGGGTTTAAAAAAATACAGACATACAGGCAGATAAACAGGCGCACACACAAACATCTTGCCTTATATATATATATATTATCGATTTTCTGCACTATTGTAAGAACTGCAACCTTGAAACTTCTGAATATCATTTCTTATGTCTTTGTCGATGAGTGTATCAAATTTGATTAAAATTGGACCACTCCTTCTATAACCCGATTTTTTCGATTATAGATTTTCCATAATTATTGGGGTACCTCGACACAAAACCTAGCTAAGAACACTCGCAGACGCTTAGAGTACAACTGTGTAAATTTTCAAGAAAATAGGTTCAGCCGTTTCGGAGTCTATAGGTAACGGACACACACATACACACACACACAGTTTCATTTATAAATAAGTTTATATTTCCTCTTGTCACCTTTTATTTCTACCATTTCTTTTTCTCTTAGTTTTCTTCTATTATTTGACATTTTTGTTCTTTTGACATTCTTTTTCTCGCCCTACTGTCATGTATCTTCATCTCTCTTTTTCTCGCCTTACTGTCATGTATCTTCATCTCTTTTTCTTTTTCTCGCCTTACTGTCATGTATCTTCATCTCTCTTTTTCTCGCCTTACTGTCATGTATCTTCATCTCTCTTTTTCTCGCCTTACTGTCATGTATCTTCATCTCTCTTTTTCTCGCCTTACTGTCATGTATCTTCATCTCTCTTTTTCTCGCCTTACTGTCATGTATCTTCATCTCTCTTTTTCTCGCCTTACTGTCATGTATCTTCATCTCTCTTTTTCTCGCCTTACTGTCATGTATCTTCATCTCTCTTTTTCTCGCCTTACTGTCATGTATCTTCATCTCTCTTTTTCTCGTACTTCTTCTTCTTCAGTCTCTCTCTCTCTCGTTTCGTCTGATCGATATCAGTCAGCCGTCCCTTGAGGCTTCAGTTGCTTGGCACCTTACCCAAACCAAAAGCTCTTGCTCTCCTTTTTGTTGTGAGGGCGTCAATGCTAAGAAGGTGGAAAGAAACGCGTAGGTGTAACTTCAATGCGGCGCCGCTTACCGGAGGGTACATCAAGAGAGGAAAAAAGCAGAGGTGAGAGAAAAAAGAGTGTCCAACGTAGACGTTATCGAGGCCAAGGAGGTGGGAGAGGCGTTTGCCTGTTGCTTGTTTTTAAGCCAAATCAATAGGCTTGTGATGATTAAACACAAGAGCGAAGGAATGTGTCTGGAGATTCAAAGCGATCAGGGCACCATGTCAGAACTCGGTAACCCATACCCCGTTTATGCTGACCGAAGGAAAATAACCTATTCGGTTTTTCAATAGAGGAACCTACGCTTTTGTCTTCCGGGTTTATATATATATATATATATATATATATATATATATATATATAGTCATCCGCAGACAGATCTGTTTTCGTTGTATCACAGCTCATCAGTACGGTTAGACTCCGACTGCTTTTAACCCAGGATTGAAACCCGACCGAATTGACGTCAGTCGGCGATTCTACCTCTGGGCTATGGGGGCTTGGTAGAAGAAGGCAGACTTTTTAGCGGGTATATTATCATTATACACGCCCAATAGCCAGAGTGCTCTAATTCATTACTGAATGAGCGATGCGCACATGCCAGAGTAGCTACTGTTTTTAAAAATCTACCATACTTCCAGAGTGTTTATATATATATATATATATATATATATATATATATATATATAAACAAAGTGAGAAGATTGGAAAAGAGAAAGCCGGAAACCACATCCTAAACAGGGAACAAGGGATGAGCCTCTTAACCTGTTCAATAGACATGGGTGGAGTGTGAACCGGGCGATAGATAGATCTATCTACTCCAATTGAAAAAAAAAAAAGAAACCAAAGAGAGAAGATTGGAAAAGAGAAAGCCGGAAACCACATCCTAAGCAGGGAACAAGGGATGAGCCTCTTAACCTGTTCAATAGACGTGGGTGGAGTGTGAGTTTAGGTCCAGGTTATAATTTCTTGTATGTTTCTCAGTTTCTGGTTAGTTGTGAATCTATCTCTTCTCTCCCAGTTATGGGTTAATAAGTACGACTTGTATCATGATTATCGCCAAATAATTCTTGCAATCTAAAAATAATTTATGGCATTAAATATGCAGCAAAGGGTTGAGTGGCCGTAAAAAAAAAAAAAAAAAGAACATTGTTTTTAATCTTTTGATCTACATTATATATTTTTGTTTATCAAATTCTGGTTAAATATGAATCCAACTCTTCTCCCCCCGCGACAGATTAATTAGTAAGGTTTGTATCCCTAAACTATTATTATCTCAAAAAATTCTTACAATCTAAAAATAGTTTCTGACATTAAACATAGAGTAAAGTAGCTGTAAAAACTTACCAGTCAATCAAATACTGGTTAGCAACGCAGGCATGTTTTTTTTTTTTTTTTTTATTACATGTGTTTATATTGTTTGGAATATAAATGTAGAGAAATTACAGCGGCACAAAATGCGGGGTCCGTTTATATATTAATTATTATATAGAATTGATGACCTACTTTATGTTCACGTTATATTTTTTTGTTTTTCATAAACTGATGAGTTTTAAATACACTTCTCCCCCAGCTATGGGCTAATTAGTAAGACGTGCATCGCTAAACAATTATCTAAACAAACAAAATTTCTTAGAATCTAAATATACTTTCTGGCTAAAAATAACCTGCAATAGGTTGATAAACCGTAGAAAACGAATCGATCAATGTGCTAGCTAAAATTCACCGAGAAGTTTGCTACTGTGGGAATTTGAAGTTCGTGTAAGCCAATTTTTGCACAAAATTGAGATTTATATCGATTTTACTTGAATTTAAGGTATTTTATCTACAATTCTAAATGTGGTTCTGGCTATTTCTAAAATATATTTAATCTTTACGCGTTCTAACATCTCCGCCTAAAATTCTGAACCATTTTGCTCTCACTCTCAGCGGACCTCAAGTGGAATGACTACATCGAATCCTTTGCTAAATCCGCTGCTAAAAAGGTCGGTTCACTGTGCAGGGCCAGCAAGTTTTTCTCGTCTGTGTCCATCCTGCATATATATAAATCTACCATCCGCCCATGTATTGAATACTGCTGCCACATCTGCTCGAGTGCCCCTGCTATTCACTTCGGGGTTCTTGACAAAATCCAACGGAGAATCTGTAATGTGATCGATACCGACTTGGCGACTAGGCTACAGTTGCTACCTCACCGGCGTGACGTGGCTTCCCTGTGCCTCTTTTATAAATACTTTCACGGCTTCTGCTCCAATGAACTTAGATCACTGGTGCCCCCTAGGTATAAATTTACACGAGTTATTAGATTAGCAACTAGGTCCTACCTTTTTACAGTGAAACCGATAAAATGTAACCACAATTTCTACTCTAAAAGCTTGTTTTCACGCACTTCCCGCCTGTGGAATTCCCTTCCATATACTTGCTTTCCCGACAGCTACATTATCCAAGAATTTAAATGTGAGGTCAATAGACATTTCTTATCTCATTAACTCGCATTCATTCTATCAAACTCGTTTTTCCATCTACTCCACCCCCATTCTCAGTATTCTCATCCGTCTATACCCTCCTCCTGACATTTCCTATAACTAACCCCTCTTTCTCATCAGTTTCACCGACGTAACCACCTGCGCAACAGTGGCAGTAGAATGCCTTACTTTACCTCAAGAGAAATAGACCGGTTCATTTATCACACGTTTACACTCCTCTCAGGTCTTTTGAACAGGAGTAGAGGTTAATCTCTTCATTCCTGTTTTGGGTCCTTCTACAGTTTTTCTTCCCTTTCTATTCCGACTGCCCTCTTTGTGTCTTGGTGGCATTATTACCTTCCTATGTGTGGTGCCTCTTAGTCTGTAACACACTACCTCGAGGGCTCTTGGGCCTTGTACAGGGCGAAATCATTGTTATATATATATATATATATATATTGAGTGTGTGAGCCTCTAGACTGCGAACATTACGGTAGGGAGATGAGGAATGTGCTTCTGGTAGGAGTGTCTCTGCTAATCCATTTACTGGTTTCTTAATTCAATCAAGACAAGACGAGGAGTTCCTACACGCGCATAATTTTCACCAAAGACTGGCCATTTCATATTATTTTCTTATACTGTTCATTCGTTAAACATCTGGGAACCACACAAATCCATTCGACTTCAGGGAACGGGGACCGCACATTTCGAACGGACAAGAAATAAAGGCTTTTTGTTATTTTTATTTACAACTTATTTACACTGGCGGCAAAGCGTATTTCCGAGCAGAAAGGGCGATGCTTTTTATTTATATTAGACCTCCAAGATACGAATATATATATATATATATATATATATATATATATATGTAGTGTAGTGGGGTGTTTGAGTCTATGCGTTTTCACACATGTCTTGATGCTGACTACCTTAGAGATTTTTGCAGTAGACGAATGTACCGTCTGTAAAAACTGATAATGAGAATGAAATTGGCAGATGAAACACAATTTATCAAATAGATAGTAGATAGATAGATAAAGCACAGGTTTAGATAGATAGATAAATAGATAAGGAAAGAATAAGAGAAGTGTAAATAGAATGGATATATATATATATATATATATAGAGAGAGAGAGAGATAGCTAGATAGATAAGGAAAGAATAAGAGAAGTGTAAATAGAATATATATATATATAGAGAGAGAGAGAGATAGCTAGATAGATAAGGAAAGAATAAGAGAAGTGTAAATAGAATGGATATATATATATATATAGAGAGAGAGAGATAGCTAGATAGATAAGGAAAGAATAAGAGAAGTGTAAATAGAATGGATATATATATATATAGAGAGAGAGAGAGATAGCTAGATAGATAAGGAAAGAATAAGAGAAGTGTAAATAGAATGAATATATATATATATATATATATAGCTAGATAGATAAGGAAAGAATAAGAGAAGTGTAAATAGAATGAATATATATATATATATATATAGCTAGATAGATAAGGAAAGAATAAGAGAAGTGTAAACAGAATGAATATATATATATATATATATATATATAGCTAGATAGTTAAGGAAAGAATAAGAGAAGTGTAAATAGAATGAATATATATATAGATAGATAGATAGCTAGATAGATAAGGAAAGAATAAGAGAAGTGTAAATAGAATGAATATATATATAGATAGCTAGATAGATAAGGAAAGAATAAGAGAAGTGTAAACAGAATGAATATAGATAGCTAGATAGATAAGGAAAGAAAAGAAGTGTAAATAGAATGGATATATATATATATATATATATATATATATATATATATATATATATCGTCGTCCACGATGTCCGTAGAATCCTTCTGTAGAACCACATTTCGGCCGCTTCTAGTTTTGTTCTCATTTTCGATGATATTGTCCAGCATTCACTGCCGTATTGAAGAACTGACATCACGTAGCAGTCCAGCACTCTTTTCTTTGTTTCTAATGAGATTTTCCTGTGTGTTAGTATTTTGCTCATCTTCTGGAACGCGTCCTTTGCCATACCAATTCGCCTTCGGATCTCCGTGTCGCACTTTCCATCTTCTGTTAGAACACTTCCTAGGTACTTAAATTCTTGTACTTGTTTGATTCTGTTATCCCCCACCTGCATTAGATAGATAAGGAAAAAAAATAAAGACAAGAATCGTAATAGATACGAACAGTCAGAGATAGATACATATAAACTAACGCAGACCATCACTCCATTGTAAGTCTACACTTCCTGAATGCCCAAAGCATGTGCCCTCTTAAGATTATTATGATATACCTCCAAATTCTTGAATAACACTTACGATGCGTGTGAGGTTGGGGGTGTACTTCCCTTTTCTCTAGGAAGCACCCTTGTATTTCCCGTTAATCATTTAAATTAAAATTACACTTTAAGTAATTTATTTCACTTTTGAAATGCATTTTAACGTCTGCCCTTGACACCTTCAGAGCGAGAGAAATTTGTCTTAATAACAGTTTTAACAAAGCCAGTACACTCAAACCCACTGACAAGATGGCCTGCGACCTTAAACTAGCACAACCACCGACGGTTACCCAGTTTCACACGTAAGGTAATTTTGAAGTTGTCTCGCGCTGAGATCGCCTCCCCAGGTAGATAACATCAAAAAATCACCTTCCTGACAAATCGACCTTGCTTCCCCTGGTTGGAAAGTGAACGATTTAACCACTCGCCTATATTCCAAGGATGTGCGTTGTGGTGCATTGGATATCGGCTCGGAACGAGAAATCGGAGAGCCGAGTTCAAATTCCAGCTGAATTCATTGCATTCACTTACGCGCAAATACCCTTGGGAAAGGTATTAATCCGTCTTTTCCTTCCAGTTATGGGTTAAATAACAGGACAGATTGGATTCTATAGCCTTGGTCGGCAACCAGTCTACCGCAGAAAGCAATGGCAACCTACTGCGGGATAATCTTCTGCCCAGTCAGTCATGTCTCTTTAGAGACATGATCGCCCAAGCGTGTATCACGTATGGCATTTAACTGACTATATTCCAATTTGGTAAATGAATAAAATTATACAGGGTGATTGAAAAATTTCTTCTCGTTATATGTGCCCTGTCCTTTCAGGACGTAGGCGATCAGAGCTTTTCACATCTATCCCTGTTGGCTTTTAGCATGTTACGCCAAGCAACCCCCGTTCCGTCATCCACCTGCTCAGGCCCTTCAAATATGTTATCCGCTTCCTTTTTCTGTCTCTTTTTCCTTCTATCTGGCCTGTCAGTATCAGTTCCTCCAAGCTCTCCTTCCTCATTGCATGTCCCAGAAACTTTAGTTGTCTTTTCCTAATACTCACTAATAACTTTCTTTTCGTTGCCATTCTTTCCAAAATCCTTATCATTGCTCGGTCCATGATATTCGCAGCATCCTTCTGTAGAACCACATTTCAGTTGCTACAAGTTTTTCCTTCACCTTCGAAGATATTATCAAGCATTCACTGCCATATTGAAGAACTGACATCACATAGCAACCTAGTACTCTCTTCTTTGTTTCTAGCGAAATTGTCTTGTTTCTTAATACTTTACTCAACTTCTGGAATTCTTCCTTCACCATGCCAATTTGCCTTCGGATCTCTGTGTCGCACTTTCCGTCTTCTGTTATAACACTTCCCAGGTATTTAAATTTTTGTGCCTGCTTGATTTTAGTATCCCTGACCTGTATTTGGCTTTTTGGACTGCCCTTTTTACTGATACCATGCATTCAGTTTTCTTGCAGTTTATTTCTAGTCCTTTCTTGTTACTTTCTTCAGCTACCTTCTGTAGGAGGTCTTGCAGTTTCCTTTCTGTATCTGCTATCAACACTGTATCATCTGCGTACCTTAGGTTGTTTAAATTGTGGCCTCCGATGACGAATCTTGGCATAACTTCTAGGGTCTTCAAAATAGTCTCGCTGTATAAGTTGAATAGATCCGGTGAAAAGACACATCCTTGTCTTA
The DNA here is from genome assembly GCA_037127315.1 of Ascarosepion bandense. NCBI lineage: Eukaryota > Metazoa > Mollusca > Cephalopoda > Sepiida > Sepiidae > Ascarosepion > Ascarosepion bandense. Next base: position 2,814,911 of record JBBBDQ010001918.1, on the reverse strand, counting down.
CGCCCCTTTTTTTGTATATCTGCTGAATTCATTACCTGTCCGTATACAAGCGGTTTTCTGCCAGTAAAGATTCTTGATTACCCTTAAGTCTTTCCCAAATATGTCAAGGCTGCCGAGCATACCATTTTAAAATACTCATGATTTATTTATTAGCCATATTTTTTACAAGAAATTCATATGAGAGGAAAACGTTTAGCATTAGATTTTATTTAAAATCCTCTATGGGCATCAGATTTACCTACAAGCTTCTCACGCCGGTTCAGCAGGTATCATCAGGACCTCATCAGGCAAGTAGAAGGATCCTTCTACATGCTTGAGTCTCTGGAGTTGTTATTTGTACTCATTGTTACGAGAATGCATTTATATATAAAATGATATGAATAATGTATAAAAAGTTATAGTAAGAGATTCTCTTGAGTCCTACTTGTAATTACAGAAAAAGCTTTAATTCATGAAGTAGTTGTTAAGTAGAGAAATTAGGAATATAATGGAAGATGCCAGAATGTTCCAATAAAATCGAGAGAATTCTATATGTTCTAGAAATATGCAAATTAGGTGTTAGCCCCTATAAAAATAGGTTTGGGGAAGAGAGTAGTTAGTCGTTAAAAGGATTTGCGGACATTATCAACTCTGTTTGATTCAAGAATTTGTATATCCAGCCAAAAGAATCTCTAAGAAAAGTTGCCGACCAACAAAATCCTGAAATCATGGAACTAAATGGGTAAATAGATATTTTTGACCCTGTCATTGACCATACTGGAAATTATTCTTTATATACACATTTAAGGATTTCGAAAAAAAAAATAGCATTTATACTACTTCGCTAACTTACTCTGGTAAAGATACTGACCCTTCCTTCCCCTTCGCAACACTTCGTCTGCCAGTAGTAAACTCTACGTTTCTGTTCTGAATGCAAAAATTTGTAAATTTTGTATTTATATTATTTTGTGTTTATTGTAAATTAAATATTTGTATGTGATTTAACTCTGAGTTTTGATCAATCATTTTTTTTCTTTTGTTACACTTAATACGTAACACACGTTACAGCTGGAATACGGGTTCTTATAAATTATGGGTTAATAAATAATTTTATGACACTATGGTTTGATAAGTTATACGTGAGGCGTCTACTCAAGGAGGTGGAAGTGTGTTCAGTGTTGGTCATTGATTTATGACAAAAATCACAATCTTGTACTGGGCATTAAAATTGGTACACTATATTGGTCATCGCTAGTTTAGATTTCTGACTATAAAATGTTTATATTCCATTACTCCTAAAAACGGAAAATATTAGAATGGTAGAAAACTCAATAAAAATATCAATTAAATCTTCCTTGTCGGTTGTATTTAATAAAAAAAAATGTTTAAAAAAAACGGTTGCTACCCAAATATACATTATATATATATATATACTACCGACCATAATTATTTTAAAAGAAATGATGTATTTCATACAAATTTTAGTATTTATTGCCAAATTCAAATAGAATGTTTTTTGTTATTATTACTTTGCAAAATTTTACAAGGCAAGGAAGTAAAGATGAACTCGTCTGAAACACCTTAAATTTTCTTCATTTTTTCATTTTTTAAAACTGCAATATAGGTAATTATAAAATATTTATAAATTCATTTGATGCACATGTTATTGTGCAATATTAATAAAAGAACCATTCTATTTTATTTACAATTATTCACTTGGCAATAAATACTAACAAATAGTATGAAATACATTATTTTTTTAAAACACTGGAGTTGCCTAATAATTATAGCCGGTAGTGTATATATAATTACCAAAAGACCCAGTATTGCGTGACCTAAGGACGATCTTGGATTCCTTGAGAACAGTCATGGTGGAAATGTTTCTCCACTCTAGCAGTCAGCTGGTGCCTTATGCCCTAAGCTATATGCCATTTACCCAAGTAAATAACCAAGAATCATATTCATTTTAAACGCACATCTATCATCTCACCATCATTGGAGACACTTTGTCTTATTTTCGCCATTTCTATACAGAGTTGTTTTTTCGTTTTGTTCTTTTATTTATGTTTTTTCTCTTTTTGTTTTTTTGTTTTTTTGCATTAAGATCATAAAACGGTTATTGATGCTTCAAAATCTTGGGCACTCTCCACGAAAATTGTCCCTACACAAATCAGGGTTTGGTAACTGTAAATATTTGCCGTCCGGATTGTTTAGAGCAACATAGCAAAGTCTTGGAAACTGAAGTCTTCTATATTCAAAAGGACACATCTGTTGTCATGAAAGGAATTTTAGCTAGAATTGTGTTGTGGAGTAGTTTTTCGCACTGAAGGTTATAATCGTGCTATGTCGGTTGCTAATCGACTTAACGTACCCAAAATGTTAGGAACTTTGTAATCTTTCACTGAAAGCTGACTCCTTAGTATTCGGCTAACTGCCGACTAATATCAACTGCCTAGTAGTTCTACTGAGCTCTAGTAGAAGTCTAAAGTATTCCTATGAACTTTTTTAAGAACTTCCTGTTAACACTTATTAATATAGGAGGGAGAGTCCATTATCTGAGAAATAGGTGTGTTTCCCATAACAAATAGTATGGAAGAAGAAAATAAGATTTAACATTTTTGTATATGAAAACAATGTCAGGTAACTGAATAACAGAACTGATAAAAAGTCTGGGTAATATTTTCCTCGCAATCGTTCAATTTACTTTGCATACACAATAAATATATGTATTATTAGTTATTGTGCAAAGGACGCGTTCCAGAAGATGAGCAAAATACTAACACACAGGAAAATCTCAATAGAAACGAAGAAAAGAGTTCTAGACTGCTACGTGATGTCAGTTCTTCAATACGGCTGTGAATGCTGGACAATATCATCGAAAATGAGGAAAAAACTGGAAGCGGCCGAAATGTGGTTCTACAGAAGGATGCTACGGATATCGTGAACTGAGCATACAAGCAACGACGAGGTGTTAGAAAGAATGGCAACAAAAAGGAAATTGATGCTGAGCATCAGGAAGAGACAACTGAAGTTCCTGGGACATGCAATGAGGAAGGAGAGCCTGGAGAACCTGATACTGACTGGACAGATAGAAGGAAGGAGAGACAGAGGAAGGCAGCGGATAACATATTTGCAGGGACTGATCAGGTGGATGACGAAATGGGGGTTGCCATGAGCAACAGGAGCAAACATACTAAGAGCCACAAGGGATAGGGAGAAGTGGAGAGCCATGATCACCTACGTCCTGAAGGGACAGGGCACATAGAAGAAGAAGAAGAAGAAATCGTCTGAAGACACCGAAAGGTAAAAACTGAGGTCACGAAATAACGCGTTTCCAAATGAAAAATATTTAAAAGTTCTACAATATAATTGTATTGAACAGTTTTTAATCCAATTTAATTATGACCAAAACCTAACTAATATATATATATATATATATATATATATATATATATATATATATATATTCAGTCATTAATTATTGAGTTCTCTTGGCTGCTGGCGTGTACTTAGGGGTAGGATCTCTGACTGATGCCAAATCGATCGTTTTTTGATCCCGGCTGGATGCAATCGGATGTCTAGCCACACTGATAAGCTATGATACGGCGAAACAGCCTTGTATGTCAATCACACACATACAATCCTCTTTCGCTGTATCACAGCTCATCAGTGTGGCTAGACACATTGGCGTGTGTATACACTGCTTATATACAACACGTTAAAATTTCCCTTCTCTGATTCCATGCGTCTATGGCTTAGCGGGTAGCGACTCTGACTGACACCAAATCGGCCGAGATTCGATCCTGGCCAGAAGCAATTGATTGTGTCTAGCCACACTGATGAGCTGTGATACAGCGAAACAGGCTTGTATGTGGATGACTAATATATGTGTATATATATATATATATATATATATATAAGAAAATAAAAATATGTAAGAAATTAAAAATTTATTTACTTGAACATTACTTAAATGGATACTCGTATTTGAGCGTTTTGTCTGTTTTTCTATCTATCTATCTATCTATCTATCTATCTATCTATACCGGCCTGAATATTCGAGAAATCTTGGTAAGAAAATAAACATCTTCCGTGGTCGAGCGGTAAGACACGACAGATTTTTGTCGGCTTGTAAGATATTTTTGTTATAACTACTTATAATAAATAATATTACGATATATATATATATATATATATATATATATATATATATATATATATATACACTCTGGCGATCTTCACGTGTTTATTATTTTCAAATAAAAGAAGTATTAATATATTGGATTATTTTATCTACTTCTCTCATCCTTAATTGTTATCAATGCTATTATAGATACGAAGTTACGGTCATGTACTCTAAACATCTTCAGTTATCCATTATTTTGGGATTAAAAAATATTTCACTATACTGGCTCGTTAGTATTGCTTATCTCATTTGTAACTGTTATATATATTATTATGAATAATACGTTTCGGCCAAATACTCTCGAGCCATCTTCAGGCACACATTGTTTGGGTGATAATGGACTAGCAGTATAGCTCGGGTGCAATGAAAGCTTTAAAACTAATCTATGGTCCTGGAGCTCAGGCTCAGCCGAAAGAATATTTGTGTGAAGTTTGGTGAGAATCGGATAAAAATTATGGATTTGTATAAAGGACATACAGGCAAATAAGCAGACACACACACAAACATCTTGCCATATATATATATATTATCAATTTTCTGCACTATTGTAAGAACTGCAACCTTGAAACTTCTGAATATCGTTTCTTATGTCTGTCTATGAGTGTATCAAATTTGATTAAAATCGGACCACTCCTTCTATAACCCGATTTTTTCGATTATCGATTTTCGACATTTATCGGGGGTACCTCGACACAAAACCTAGCTAAGAACACTAGCAGACGCTTATAGTATAACTGTGTAAAATTTCAGAAAAATCGGTTCAGCCGTTTTGGAGTCTATAGGTAACGGACACACACACACATACAGACAAATAAGTTTAGAAATAAAATTAAAGTATTTTGAGATTTTGAAAATTCATCAAATGTGGTACGAACCCGTCATGATAATCGAATATCGAAATCATTTGACAATGATTATAAAAAGCTGCAAAATACAAATACTGATACCAATCGTTACGTTGCCTTCGATTATAAAAAATATTGAACATTTCTCGATCGATGCACTCTTTATTATTTCTTAATCAGTTTTAATCAGTTTTATTCTAGATTTAGTATTTCTTCTTTATATCACCACAGTCAGGTTTGATAAATTCTTCGAGCAATACTGCAAAGAGTGTGAATTTGGGAGTAACGTGCTTTCCAATGTGATATCGACCTCCCTACCATTCCTTGAAATCCCGGCTTTATTGGATATGACCCAAAACTTTACCGCTACGAAAGCACCAGCTCCTGGGCATGATGGTAAACTGCATCCGGCAGCAAAGCCTCTGATTAGGATGTTGTGAGGAACATGGAACCACCTCTTAATTGCTGTGGTTCCCAGGTCCACCCTGATCCGGAGTGGTAGCACCTGTTAAGGTCCCGGCTATGGGCAAATAGTTAACCTCCAAACTGGGGTCAAAACACTATGAAAGTATAAAAATATACTTTTATAGAAATATATACATAAAAATAGACTTTTATAGAAAAATATACATTTTTGAAGGAAAAATATTACCAACAATACATTTCTGAAGAAAAAATTATTACTATAACACATTTTTGAAGGAAAAAAAATTCTCAGTAAAACATATTTTAATACAAAACTAGAAGACATTTTCAGATTTCTAAAATAAAAAAAGAATAAAAACAAAAAATTTTCATTTAAATTTGACTAAATCACATTTTTAAAAAAGTACCTTTTTGGCATTAAATAACCAACAGAGGCTGATATGCCATTAAACAAAACTCAAACGAAATCACCAATAATCCATTTGTAGGATATACATCTTTATAGAAAGAGAGAAAGAAAAAAATTCGAAAGAAAATTAAGGTGAAGAAATGAAAATGAAATAAATTTAGGACGAAAAATTAAAAAAAGAAAGAAAATATAGACGAAAGAAGAAATAATAGAGAGAAAGAAAAAATGAAAATGTCAGAAAGAAAAAGTGAAAGAAAGAAAATTACGAAAGAAGAAAGTAAATGAACAGGTCAGAAAGAAAAAGTGAAAGAAAGACAATTACGAAAGAAGAAGAAAGAAAATGAACAGGTCAAAGAAAAAAATAAGAAAGAAGTAAGAAAGTAAATGAACAGGTCAGAAAGAAACAGAGAAAGAAAGTAAAATGATAAAAGAAGAAAAAGATTAAAGTGGGTGGGGGGTTAACATAGAAATACATAAGACAAAAAGTGAAAGAAGGGAAGAGAGGGGAGAGAGAGAGAGAATAAAAGTCAGTCAGTTAAGTGCCATACGTGATACACACTTGGGCGATCATGTCTCGAAAGAGACATGACTGACTGGGCAGATGATTATCCCGTAATAGGTTGCCATTGCTTTCTGCGGGAGACTGGTTGCCAAACAAGGCTAGAGAACCCAATCTGTCCTGTTATTTGACCACTAAATGGAAGGAAGAGACGGATTAATACCTTTCCCAAGGGTATTTGCGCGTATATGATTGCAACGAATTCAACTGGAATTCTAACTCGGCTTTCCGATTTCTCGTTCCGAGTCGATATCCACTGGACCCGGAACGAGAAATCGGATATCCGAGCTCGAATTCCAGAATAAAAGTAAAAAGTTGTTAAATAGAACAAAACGAAAGGATTGTAAAACAAAGACAATATTAGAAAAGAAGAAATGGTGAAGGAAAAAAAAGAGATGAAATAAGTGAATTTTTAGATGACTAAAACAAAGAAAAAAGTACTGGATTACTACGTCCTTCTGTGTGGAAATGGATGCTGGACGATCTCATCAAACATGAAGGAGAGGCTTGAGGCAGCAGAAATGTGATTTTACAGAAGGATGCTGAGGATACCATGGGCAGAGTACGTGTGCAACGATGAGTTAATGGAAGGAATACAAACGAGAAGAAAACTCATACTAAATATCAGGAAGAGACAAATGAGGTTCCTGGGACATGTAATGATGAAGGAGGGCCTGGAGAACTTGATACTCACAGGTCGGATACATGGAAGGAGAGACAGGGAAAAGCTGGGTGAGACGTGCTTGTTAGATCTGAGCAAATAGTTAGCGGAGCGGGGCTTAAAAGAGACCTTCTTTTTCATGTACCGTGTCCTTTCAGGACGTAGGCGAACATGGACTTCCACTTGATTCTGTCTCTTGTCACTCTCAATATTTTTCTCTTGGTACCTCTTAGAAACAAAGTAAAGAGTGCTGGATTGTTACGTGATATCTGTCCTTCTGTATGGGAGGGAATGCTGGACAATCTCATCAAAGATGAAGGAGAGGCCTGTGGCAGCAGAAATGTGGTTTTACAGAAGGATGTTAAGGATATCATGGACAGAGCACGTGTGCAACAATGAGATGCTAGAAAGGATGCAAACGAGATAAAAAAAAAACTGATAATATATATCAGGAAGAGACAAATGAGGTTCCTGGGGCACGTAATGAGGAAAGAAGGCCTGGAAAACTAGATACTCACAGGTCGGATAAATGGAACAAGAGACAGGGGAAAGCAGCACGAGACGTACTTGTTAAGCCTGAACAAATGGTTGACGGAGCAGGGCTCGGAAGAGATGCCAAGAAAAATTACTGAGAGCGACAAGAGATAGAGACAAATGAAAGTCCATGATCGCCTACGTCCTGAAGGGACACGGCGCTTGAAGAAGAAGAAATGAAAGCGGTAAAAAAAGAATAATAAAAAAGCACAGAAGTTAAGCAAAAAGAAAGAAAAGATGAAACCGAGAAAGAAAATTAAGAAAGAAGTGAAAAAGCAAAAAAGATAAAAATTAAATTAAAAAATGTAATCAGAAAAAACTTGAAGCAGTTAAAATATGGTTCTACAGGAGGATGATTGGGATATCATGGATCGAGCATGTGAGGTTTTGGAAAGGATGGAAACGAAAAGGAAGTTAATACTGAGCATCAGGAAGATACAGCTAAAGTTCCTGGAACATGCAAGGAAGGAGGGCTTGGAGAACCTGATACTAACAGGCAAGATAGAGGGAAGGAGAGACAGGGAAAAAACAGCGTGTAACGTACTTGACTGACCTGAGCGGGTGGATGGTAGAATGGGGGTTGCGTGGTGTAATAGGAGAAAGCTTGCTAAGAGCCCCCAGGCATAAGGAGACGTGGAAGGCCATGATTGCCTACGTCCTGAAAAGGACAAAGCACATAGAAGAAAAATAAAAATGAACGAAGAACAAATAAAAAAAGAAAATATAATGAAAGCGTTACAAAGAACAAACTACGGAATCAAATGAGTAAAAAACAAAATATGAGAAAGAAAGAGAGTAAGGAAGAAGTAAGGGAAGAAGAATTTAGGAAAAACGAAAGAATGAAGAGTAAAGAAGGAAAAATAATTTGGACAGGAAGAAAAACAGAAGAGCAGACAAAAAAGAGTAAGAATGAACGAGAGCAAGCAAGGAAGGAAGAAGAAAAAGACGTTGGGAAGAAATAACGAAAGAAACGGTAAGTAAGAAAGGCAAAAGAAAGAAAAATCAAAAGAGAGTAAGGAATAAAAGGCGAAATTAGAAAGAGAAATGAAGGAAGAAAAAGAAAGTGGTTGAAAGAAAAATCAAAAGAGAGTAAGGAATAAAAGGCGAAGTTAGAAAGAGAAAGGAAGGAAGAAAAAGAAAGTGGGGTGAAAGAAAAATCAAAAGAGAGTAAGGAATAAAAGGCGAAATTAGAAAGAGAAATGAAGGAAGAAAAAGAAAGTGGTTGAAAGAAAAAACAAAAGAGAGTAAGGAATAAAAGGCGAAGTTAGAAAGAGAAATGAAGGAAGAAAAAGAAAGTTTTTTTTTTTTTTTTTTTAATCATATCACCCCGAGCAAGGCAGTAACGCCACTGATGCGCAGGGGGCTACGTAAGGGTAAAAAGAATGGAAAAGAGAAAGCCGAAAACCGCATCCTAAACAGGAAACAAGGGATGAGCCTCTTCACCTGTTCAATAGATGTGGGTGGAGTGTGAACCGGGCGATAGTTTAGTCTATCTACTCCAATTGAAAAAAAAAATAAAATAATAAAGGAAAAGAGTGAAAAGATTGGAAAAGAGAAAACCGGAAACCGCATCCTAAACAGGAAACAAGGGATGAGCCTCTTCACCTGTTCAATAGATGTGGGTGGAGTGTGAACCGGGCGATAGTTTAGTCTATCTACTCCAATTGAAAAAAAAAATAAAATAATAAAGGAAAAGAGTGAAAAAGATTGGAAAAGAGAAAACCGGAAACCGCATCCTAAACAGGAAACAAGGGATGAGCCTCTTCACCTGTTCAATAGATGTGGGTGGAGTGTGAACCGGGCGATAGTTTAGTCTATCTACTCCAATTGAAAAAAAAAATAAAATAATAAAGGAAAAGAGTGAAAAAGATTGGAAAAGAGAAAACCGGAAACCGCATCCTAAACAGTAAACAAGGGATGAGCCTCTTCACCTGTTCAATAGATGTGGGTGGAGTGTGAACCGGGCGATAGTTTAGTCTATCTACTCCAATTGAAAAAAAAAATAAAATAATAAAGGAAAAGAGTGAAAAGATTGGAAAAGAGAAAACCGGAAACCGCATCCTAAACAGGAAACAAGGGATGAGCCTCTTCACCTGTTCAATAGATGTGGGTGGAGTGTGAACCGGGGTGAAAGAAAAAAACTAAAGAAATAGGGTAAATAACAAAAGATAAGTTATGAAGAAATAAAAATAAAGGAAGAGTAACAAAAAAGAAATTGAGTAAAAAGGAAGGAAAAGACAACAAAAGCCTGTAAGAAAATTAATTTCTGACAGTTCCTATTTCATGCACTCTTCTATAAAACCATTTTTTGTGTTACCTCATAATAGCAATTTGAAATTAAGTTACAGCCAAGTTTTTCATTTCTTCACTTGAATTATTAGTATAAACTCTGTTTTGCTCTTTTCTGGACTGGACACAATTTGCACAAAATCTGTCATTCGTGGAATTCCTAATGTAGTAAAGGACTTTATACGTTCATGCCTGTCGTACTATCAGTCAGTTAATTGCCATACGTGATACACGCTTTGGGCTATCATATCTTGAAAGAGACATTACTGACTGGGCAGAAAATTATCCCGCAGTAGGTTGCTGTTTCTTTCTGCGGTAGACTGTTTGCCAGACGAGGCTATAGAACCCAGAAGATATGTATTAGATTAGTAAGTAGTAATTAGTGAGGGATCAGTTTATTACTTCATAACAATAGAAAACCGACCCCCCCCCATTTTATGCCCAGTAGAAGCTTTAATCATGGTTCGAACTATTATATTCAGTCAGTCAGTTAAGTGTCATACGTATTATACGTTTGGGCGATCATGTCTCGAAAGAGAGATGGCTGACTGGGCAGATTATCCCGCAGAAATTTGCCGTTGCTTTCTGCGGTAAACTAGTTGCCAACCAGGGCTACAGAACCCAATCTGTCCTGTTATTTAGCCCATAGCTGAAGGAAGAGGCGGATTAATACCTTTCCCAAGGGTATTTGTGCGTAAGTGAATGCAAAGAATTCAACTGGAATTCGAACTCAGCTCCCAATTTGTAGTTCCGAGTCGATATTCACTGCACCACAACGCACATCCGCCTGTCGTACGACAGAATCTAAAAAAACTCTATTTGTAGACATGCATTCTCCACGTGTATGCACTCGTGCGCACGCGTGGAAATATATTCGCCCCAGCATCCGACAATATACCTCATGCTTTTATTAAATTTTGTTTGCTTTTGTTGTTGTTTTTTTTTTTTCATTTAGATAAGCGAATCGATTTTTTATTTATTTTTTTTATTATTACTGAATATTTTGACGGTTGAGGGTGAATTAACGCATAAGGCAAACTGCCTCTCCTACTTGGTTACATAATTTACGAATGTTACGCAGAAAGAAGGTAATTACAATGACAAGAATTCTCAAAGAAAGAAATGGATAGAAAAGAAAGGAACAATGAAAGAAATGATATGGAAAAGAAAGAAAGAAAGAAAACAAATGGATGGGAAAGAAAGAAAGGAATGGATAAAAAAGAAAGAAAGGAACAATGAAAGAAATGATATGGAAAAGAAAGAAAGAAAACAAATGGATGGGAAAGAAAGAAAGGAATGGATAAAAAAGAAAGAAAGGAACAATGAAAGAAATGATATGGAAAAGAAAGAAAGAAAACAAATGGATGGGAAAGAAAGGAATGGATAAAAAAGAAAGAAAGGAACAATGAAAGAAATGATATGGAAAAGAAAGAAAGAAAGAAAACAAATGGATGGGAAAGAAAGAAAGGAATGGATAAAAAAGAAAGAAAGGAACAATGAAAGAAATGATATGGAAAAGAAAGAAAGAAAGAAAACAAATGGATGGGAAAGAAAGAAAGGAATGGATAAAAAAGAAAGAAAGGAACAATGAAAGAAATGATATGGAAAAGAAAGAAAGAAAGAAAACAAATGGATGGGAAAGAAAGAAAGGAATGGATAAAAAAGAAAGAAAGGAACAATGAAAGAAATGATATGGAAAAGAAAGAAAGAAAACAAATGGATGGGAAAGAAAGAAAGGAATGGATAAAAAAGAAAGAAAGGAACAATGAAAGAAATGATATGGAAAAGAAAGAAAGAAAACAAATGGATGGGAAAGAAAGAAAGGAATGGATAAAAAAGAAAGAAAGGAACAATGAAAGAAATGATATGGAAAAGAAAGAAAGAAAGAAAACAAATGGATGGAAAAGAAAGGAATGGATAAAAAAGAAAGAAAGGAACAATGAAAGAAATGATATGGAAAAGAAAGAAAGAAAGAAAACAAATGGATGGGAAAGAAAGAAAGGAATGGATAAAAAAGAAAGAAAGGAACAATGAAAGAAATGATATGGAAAAGAAAGAAAGAAAGAAAACAAATGGATGGGAAAGAAAGAAAGGAATGGATAAAAAAGAAAGAAAGGAACAATGAAAGAAATGATATGGAAAAGAAAGAAAGAAAGAAAACAAATGGATGGGAAAGAAAGAAAGGAATGGATAAAAAAGAAAGAAAGGAACAATGAAAGAAATGATATGGAAAAGAAAGAAAGAAAGAAAACAAATGGATGGGAAAGAAAGAAAGGAATGGATAAAAAAGAAAGAAAGGAACAATGAAAGAAATGATATGGAAAAGAAAGAAAGAAAGAAAACAAATGGATGGGAAAGAAAGAAAGGAATGGATAAAAAAACAAAGAAAGAAACAATGAAAGAAATCATATGAAAAAGAAAGAAATGGATGGAAAAGAAAGAAGTAAATGGATGAAAAATGAATGGAAACGAAAGAAAAAAGTATAGAAAAGTAAAAATAAACATTTAATTATTGAGAGGAAGAAGAAAAATAATAGAATAATGGTTAAATAAAAGAACGTGAAAAGGAATAAAATGGATGAAAAATCATGAAATGAATAAAAAAAGAAAAATATGCTAAGAAAAGAAAGATGAAATTAAGTGACTAGATGAAAGAAAAAATAGAATAATGGTTGAAAAAAGAAAGTGAAAAAGAAACAAATGAGATAAGAAGAAGAAATTGAAAAAGTAAAAGATAGAAATTAAAGAATAAAGAAAGTAAATGAAGATGTAAAAAGGAAAGAAAGATTCGTAAATAAAAATGAAGTAAGAATGGAAAATGAAGATGTAAGGAAGAAATAAACAAAAAATTGGTCACTGAAGAAAAAGAAAAAATGGTGTTGAAAGAAAGAAAGAAAAAGCATTAACGTAAAAATATAAAAACAAAAGAATAAAGAACATCGAATAATAAGGAAAAAGTATTAAAGAAAATTGACGATAAAATGAAAGAAAAGGGAAAATGAGGGACACAAACAGGGAAAGAGAAAGTTGACGTAAAGGTAAAAGAAAGAGTGTAAGATAAAGGAAAGAGAAAGAAAGTTGACGTGAAGGAAAGAGAAAGTTGATGTAAAGGTAAAAAAAAAAAAGGAGAAAGATAATAGTAAGAAAGAAGGAAAGAGAAAGCTGACGTAACGGTGAAGGAAAGAGAAAGAAAGTTGACGTAAAGGAAAGAAAGAAAGAAAGAAGGAAAGAGAAAGTTGACGTAAAGGTAAAGAAAAGAAGGAAAGAGAAAGAAAGTTGACGTAAAGGAAAGAAAGCAGGAAAGAGAAAGTTGACGTAAAGGTAAAAAGGGAGAAAGATAATGGAAAGAAAGAAGGAAAGAGAAAGTTAACGTGACGGTGAAGGAAAGAGAAAGAAAGTTGACGTAAAGGAAAGAAAGAAAGAAAGAAGGAAAGAGAAAGTTGACGTAAAGGTAAAGAAAAGAAGGAAAGAGAAAGAAAGTTGACGTAAAGAAAAGAAAGAAGGAAAGAGAAAGTTGACGTAAAGGTAAAAAAGGGAGAAAGATAATGGAAAGAAAGAAGGAAAGAGAAAGTTAAGGTAAAGAAAAGAAGGAAAGAGAAAGAAAGTTGACATAAAGGTAAAAAAAAAGGAGAATGATAATGGAAAGAAAGAAGGAAAGAGAAAGAATGGGAGAAAGTTAATGGAAAGAAAGAAAGAAATTGGACGTAAATGTAAAAGAAAGGGAGAAAGGAAGTTGACGGAAAAGGTAAAAGAAAGGACGAAAAACAATGGAAAGAGAGAGAAAGTGACGTAAAGATAAAGGAAAGGAAGAAAGTAATCGGAAATAGAGGTAGAATGACAGCTAAAAAGCGTCAAATAAAGCAAGAAGGAAAAAAAAAACCTTGCATGTCAAAATATGCTGAGTGTCGCGTCTGGAAAATGATGGTGCCATGCCAAGTAACAAAGAGCGTATCACGTGACTACAAAGCCCCCTGAAAAGATCCCTATGGCGCATTACTTCACAAGAATTACGTAACAGACTCCCCACTTCCCTTTTCGACTCGGCCCGATGCGCTGATGATAAACAATTAAGAATGACTGCCGCCGTAACCCCATGAGATGCGTGTTTGCTGTAGGTTTTGCTGAGCTGTTGAAAAACGAGAGAAAAGAAGTTCATAAACGAAGGGAAGCGGAACGCATAGAATGTCGAATGATGCTGTCTCTGCTTTGTATCAATACAAGAAGAACGCTTGCTTTTATTACTGACAGAAAATTCGAACGACATATTTTGTGGGTAATTCTTCAAAGTACTCATTGGCGAAACATTATCTCTTAATCTCCAGACTGTTCTTATCTACACGATTTACATTGTTCGTGCTGTCGTCCTCATCTTCGTTGCCATATTCACGATGTTCCGACCGTTCCAGCCTTCTTCAGGTGATGTGAATTTCGAACTCAAATCATTTATTTCGCTCATCGGGGTAGCTTGTTTTATTTCCTACGAGCCATGCCTCTTCCAGGTTTCTCAGTGTCAGGTATCTCTCTTTAACTCAACTCTCTAAGTTTTCAAGGACACAGTTGGTTGAATCCAATGACTTGAGCCAAAGGGTTGTGAGTTCAATACCTAGCTACAACAAAGGTAAACAAAAAACTTGGCGGAAGTTTAAAAAAAAAGAAAGTTTTTTTTCTACTTCCTCCATCTTCATCGGTTCATCATCGCTCAATAAGCGCTCTTTTAATCTGGCCTTGTGTCTTCGTGTTCTGTCTATTTTTTTTTTATTTATTTTATTTTATTTTTATTTTTATTTTTTTGCTTATTTACCCAATACAAAGTCAAGAGGCTTCAGGCGATATCATCTTGAAACACTTGTTTCAGTACTATCACCGAAGTTAAGCAATATTGAATTTGGTCAGGAAGTAAAGGGTGACCGATTGGGAATACCAGGTGCTGTGTACTTTAATGTGCAGGTCGTGTATTGAATGACAGCTCGGAGTTGTTAAACGGAGTGCCGAGTTCTAATTCGAGTTGGGTTCCTTATATTCATTTACGTGCAAATAATTTTGAGAAAGGCATGAATTCACCACTTCTCCCTCTAGCTATGGGTTAATTAGCAAGAATTGTATCACTAAACTATTATTATCTAAAAAAAAAAATCTTACAATCTAAATATATTTTCTGGCTTTTAAATAACTTGCAAATGATTGGTTTGTTTTCTACGGCCTATCAATCATTCTATCAAAAACTGATTAACTATACAGGCTTGACTTTTAGATTTATTTACAATCTCGAAATACATAAATTTATAGAAAATACCATGGCCACAAAATGGGGTTCAGTTTATATATTGATTGTAATATAGAATTGATCCACCACTTTATATCCACATTATAATTTACAATATTTACATTATTCGGACTAATATCCTCATCTTTATTGTGGATATAGACGTTGGTTAGTTCCTGTGATTTGACCCAAAAGAGTTGTGAGCTCAATACTATGGCAGTGGTGAACAAGTAACTTACAGGATCAGAGGGAGATAACTCATGGCTACTAAAAGAGGCACTACTACGCAAGGAATGAAGACCATATACCCCAGTGATTGTAATAAAGGGTTCGATTCGAAATTCTTAGCACCTAAAGAAGGCCGGAGCGTACAACGGCCGAAACGTCGTACAAATGGCAACAAAGATGAGGACATTAGTTCGAATAATGTAAATACTAACTCATCTCATAATTATAGACAAATACATTATAATTTCTTGTTATCAAATTATGATTAGATATAAATTAACCTCTTCGCCTATAGCTATAGATCAATTAGTAAGACTTATTAATAAACAGTTAACACAAAGACAAAAAAAAATCTTACAATCTAAAAATATTTTCTGGCTTTAAATAACATGCAAAGGCTTGAAAAGCCATTGAATACGAATCAGTTAATCAAACAAGGCCACGAGCCACTCAATGATATAAACGTCAGTAAGTGCAGATTATGAGGATACGTAGAATAGACAGAGATCGACACTAACCTTCAATCAGTTAAGTGTCATATGTGATAAACTCTTGGGCGATCAAGTCTCTTTTGATCCATGACTCACTAGGCAAAATATTTTCTTGCAGGAGGTTGATATTTTTTCTACGGTAGACTGGTTGCCAACCAAGGCTATAGAATCCAATCTGTCGTGCTATTTACCGCATACGTGAAGGGAGAAGAGATAGATTAATACCATTCATAAGGATATTTGCGCGTAAGTGAATGCAATAAATTCGACTAGAATTCGAACTCGGCTCTACCGATTTCTCATTCCGAGCCGGTATCCATTGCACCACAACCCACATTTTCAGCCTACAAAGGTTAAAATTGTAATATTCGATGAAGTATCATTTCAAAAATGTATTCTATTCAGCAAAGTAGAGGTTCTCCAAAAGAGGTTGTTTGAATGGCACTTAGACCTTACAAATGGAATACAAAGGAAGCAAGGATAATTTGACCATGTTCATATGACATGACGGCTCCGATCAGTAAAGGTCCGAACTGGGAGAACAAAGATATGCAGCTTGTCTGAACATTTGCCATCGAAATAGCATAAGAGTAGCGATAGGCTTGCATCGTTTTATTTGTGGGCGAAGTGCTAGAAATTTGAAAATTCGTGCACAAGGCCGTGTGAATGCTCCCCGGCTCGATAGTGAGTTATCCCAGCCCAGCCCAGATAAACATATTCTAATCGAGATGTTGCGTGTATGAAACAAACGGGACCTTCTGACAAACGTGCGTTTCGCGACGGAAAATAGAGCTAGGCGGTGTAAATTGATATCGTTGGTGTCAAAAATCAAAGTGATCATAATGGATTTTCCTTAAAAGTTTCAAAGGCATGGCCTCATGCCAAACTTGGTTGGATTTATCAAATGTCACTTTCTTGATCGCAAAATGGGTTTATCTATCGATATTTTTATCTATTTTTTCTCTTGCTGCAACCCTTTCATCAAAGTTGTATATTATTGAATGTTCGATTTGTCAGTTGGTTCCTTCTTTCAGTTAGCTGATCGACTTTACTGTGCAGCCCTCAAAAGTCATTGATCACTTTTGTGTTTTTACTTGTTATGGTGTTATATATATATATATATATATATATATATATATATATATATATATATATATATAGGAAAAACTACTGAAAAGTTGTAAGTTTAAAAATGTATTTTTTGACAGTATTTATTTATTTCTATTATTATATATATATATTTGATATTTCAGACCGGCCTCGGCTTTTCATCAGAAACAACTGATTTTAAAATTTAAACTAGAAACGTTCGTCGTGAGGAGCGTCTTTCGCGAGATGTTTACATCACGTGACGTAGAAAGCGATAGAGTTTTTGGATATTTTTAAAAACGTAAACTTAACTGCAATAATACTTTTTTAATATTGTTTTAAAGAAAAGTTTTTTAAGTGTATCTAAAAAATGTTTAACCATTGAAATATTTATAATGACTCAAAATAGGTATTTTGAGTCATTTATTTTGAGTCATCCCTATTTAACCCTAGCCTATATGTTTAATTTTAAAATCCAGTATTTTTCTTTCTTTCTGTGTGAGTATGTGGAACTAAAATCGGAATCTATCAGTAAACATTTGCAGTTTTCTAATGTGTGTCCTGGTTGATTGAAGTGTTCAGCTAGGGGGGAATAAGGGTTGTTTTGGCGTATGCTTAGTTTATGATTATTAAAACGGAATCTAAAACTGTTTCTAGATTCACCAATATATCCACTATTTGGACATAGTGAACAGAAGAGAAAATATATTTTGGCTATCACAGGTGAGGTGAGGTGGGTGTAATTTGATGTTGGTGTTGAGTATAGAAAATACTGCATCGTTTACTAAATGTTTGCAAACTAAACAGCGAGATTAGTTCGTTCTCTTCCCTATTGTTAAACCTCTTGCCGCATGTTTGCTATTTTACAATTCCTTATTTTCTCCTTTTGCAATAATTATGTCGTCGATTAGTGAAGAAATATATTGTTTAATACTTAGTTTTTAGTCACAATAGGGTTAGACCAGTGCACATTTGTATTAAAAAGTGTGCAATACAATTATATTGTAGAACTTTGAATATTTTCCATTTTTAAACGAATTATTACGCAACCTAGGTTTCTACCATGAGTGGTGTCTTCAGGCGATTTGCAATAACTCATTTTACTGGGGGGGTGGGTTGCATTCTTAAAAAGAAAAACGGTAAATGGTAAAATCAGTTATTGCAAATCGCCTGAAGACACCACACGTGGTAGAAACCTAGGTCGCGTAATAACTCGTTTACAAATGGAATATATATATATATATATATATATATATATACATTGTCTATTATAATGAAGACCGCTGTGCATTTATTTGTGTGTGTGTGCATATATATATATATATATATATATATTCTTCATTTGTAAACTAGTTATTACGCGACCTAGGTTTCTACCACGTGTGGTGTTTTTAGGCGATTTGAAATAACTGTTTTACCCTTTTTTTGTTTTGTTTTTTGTTATGTTTTTTTTTTTTTTAAGAACGTTCACGTAACGGGGAATTTTGAACGTGCAATTTTTAAAATTACAAGAAATTATAACGCTTTCATTCATGCTTGTATGAACCTAATACGTATTTTATTGTATGGTTACACTTAGCCATAATTTCTGTTCTCTCATTCAATAATTCATGTTGTTCCCAAACAAAAATGAATTATGACTAAGTGTAACCATACCACTGTTGTAGTTAGGGATTGAACTCACAACTCTTTAGGTTAAGTCACTGAATCCAACCAACCCGAAAGACACATAGCCCAGCATTGCTTGGTATTAATTTTTTCCGGTACTCCCAGTCAAACATTTCCCAGACCCCCGCACAAGCAGAATTGGATCTTGTCTACTTTTCCTCAGATGTGCGTTCTGGTGCAGTGGATATCGGAATTCGAAATCGGGGGAACCGAGTTCGAATTCCAGTTGAATTTCTTGCATTCACTTACGCGCAAATATCCTTCAGAAAGGAATTAATCCGTTTCTTCCGTCCAGGTCAGATTGGGTTCTTTAACCTTAAATATCTATTATGCTTAATTATAAGACGTTCTAATCACCGTATTTTGGCTTTAATTTCAGGTGAAAATAAAAACAAAAATTCTCCAACATTTGGATAATCCTTTATTAAGTTGGTTCTAAGCTTTCGGCTCACATGAGCCATCTTCAGAAAGGTTACATGGACGTTAACATAAGAATATCCATCATCAGTGACGATTTTATCTTGTGTTGACATAAAACTTTGCTAGGCAATGATAACAGTTACCAAAAATAGCAAAGGCAGTTCGTAAATTTGTAATGCGGTTCTATGACGTCACACCGCGTGAGAGCTCAAATGATAACAGAACCATATATTTAAATGCAATGTAATGTGTTATGACCAGATTTAAACGTAATTTTTTACATTTATCTCTTTCATTTTTCATTTTTAATCTCCCTTTCACATCATTTATTTTCATTCTTTTCAAATGTCAATATTGCTATTTTTACTTTTCTGTTTTTAATCGACTTTTCCTCTCGCCCTACCGATCATTTTTGATGGTTCATTTTTCATTTTAGCCGATAGATACATAGATAGGCCCGCATTCGACTTTTAGCAAGAATGAAGTGTTCTAACACAAAATTTTTTTTTAAAATGTGCTAACCTCCCACCGCCACCACTAAAAAAAAAATTTGTTTCACAAAAAAAAAAAAGTGCCGTGTATTTAATGTACAGCTGAAACCCCAACGAAGCCCAACGAATGACTAACACTCGAATCATTGATTATAACGTCACGCCATCAGACAAACACTGGATTACAAATGGCAATGAAGAATTCTTCCATGTATTTCAAAACGTTTTGTTTTGTTTTTTTTATAATTATTTCACCCTAAGCAAGACAAGACCGCCACTGGTGCGCAGGGGCTTACAGTGAGAGAGAAAAAACAAGCTGCGGGATATGTCGAAGAAAGGATAAAAGAAGGATAGGAATCAATGAGGTAGAAGATGGCAATTGGTGTTCCATTTAAATATTTGGGGATTGTAGCTATTGGGATGTCAAAGAAATGGTAAGAGAACGATGGGAATCAAGGAGATAAAATATGGCAATTGATGTTGCATTTAAATATTTGGGGATTGTAGCTATTGCGAGGTCAAAGAAAGGATAAGAGAAGAATGGGAATCAAGGAGATAAAATATGGCAATTGATGTTGCATTTAAATATTTGGGGATTGTAGCTATTGCGAGGTCAAAGAAAGGATAAGCGAAGGATGGGAATGAAGGAGATAAAAGATGGCAATTGATGTTGCATTTAAATATTTGGGGATTGTAGCTATTGGGATGTCAAAGAAAGGATAAGAGAAGGATGGGAATCAAGGAGATAAAAGATGGCAATTGATGTTGCATTTAAATATTTGGGGATTGTAGCTATTGGGATGTCAAAGAAAGGATAAGAGATGGATGGGAATCAAGGAGATAAAATATGGCAATTGATGTTGCATTTAAATATTTGGAGATTGTAGCTATTGGGATGTCAAAGAAAGGATAAGAGAATGATGGGAATCAAGGAGATAAAAGATGGCAATTGATGTTGCATTTAAATATTTGGGGATTGTAGCTATTGGGATGTCAAAGAAAGGATAAGAGAAGGATGGGAATCAAGGAGATAAAAGATGGCAATTGATGTTGCATTTAAATATTTGGGGATTGTAGCTATTGGGATGTCAAAGAAAGGATAAGTGAAGGATGGGAATCAAGGAGATAAAAGATGGCAATTGATGTTGCATTTAAATATTTGGGGATTGTAGCTATTGGGATGTCAAAGAAAGGATAAGTGAAGGATGGGAATCAAGGAGATAGAAAATGGCAATTGATGTTGCATTTAAATATTTGGTGATTGTAGCTATTGGGATGTCAAAGAAAGGATAAGAGAAGGATAGGAATCAAGGAGATGAAAGATGGCAATTGATGTTGCATTTAAATATTTGGGGATTGTAGCTATTGGGATGTCAAAGAAAGGATAAGAGAAGGATGGGAATCAAGGAGATAGAAAATGGCAATTGATGTTGCATTTAAATATTTGGGGATTGTAACTATTGGGATGTCAAAGAAAGGATAAGGGAAGGATGGGAATCAAGGAGATAAAAGATGGCAATTGATGTTGCATTTAAACTTTTGGAGATTGTAGCTATTGGGATGTCAAAGAAAGGATAACAGAAGGCTGGGAATCAAGGAGATAAAAGATGGCAATTGACATTGCATTTAAACTTTTGGAAATTATAGCTATCAAGCAAACGAAAGGGAATTTCACAAACGAAGTTCGAGAAAAAAATACTGTTTAACTATTTCGACGGTAAAAGGGTTGGAACTTGATACCAATCTAGTAACGCGAGTAAATACATGCAGTCGGGGAAACCAAAAAGCTCGTCAGAAGAGTTGCCATGAAAATACTTGTAGAAAAGACAAAGAGAAGCCACATCACATCGGTGAAAAAGTGACTGAAGGCGGACTGCCATGTCAGGATCGATTATATTGCAGGTCCCTCTTTGGATTTTGTCGGGAACAGCAAGTTGAAAAGCAGGGTCACCCGACCAGATGAATTCGGGCCCACGTCTATTGAACAGGTGAAGAGGCTCATCCCTTGTTTCCTTTTTAGGATGTGGTTTCCGGCTTTCTCTTTTCCAATGTGTTCACTCTTTTTTTTCTCTTTTTTTTTTCAATTGGAGTAGATAGACTAAACTATCGCCCGGTTCACACTCCACCCACATCTGTTGAACAGGTGAAGAGGCTCATCCCTTGTTTCCTGTTTAGGATGTGGTTTCCAGCTTTCTCTTTTCCATTCTTTTTACCCTTACGTAGCCCCCTGCGCATCAGTGGCGTTATCGCCTTGCTTGGGGTGATATGATTAAAAAAAAAAAAATTGCTTCGTTTGCTATTTATGCCAGAAATAGTCTTTAATGTATTCCGTCTTACTAATGATTGATTTACATCTTCGCCAGATGCTTGAGATTTATCATTGGTATCAAGTGACACCAAATCTGATCGAACTTCTTTATTCACTTTTTCTTTACTAATTAATTTTTTTTTGTTTGTTTAAATTTTTCTTTAATTGAGGTATGGTGGCATAATGGGTTTCGACTCGGAGAAAAGAATTGTCATTCTTCTTTTCACATTTATTTCTTTTCTTTTCTTTCCCATTTCTTTCTTCTTTTCCCATTTCTTTCTTTCGTTCGGTTCCCTTTTTCCCATTTCTTTCTCTCGTTCTTTCATTCTTTCTTTTCTCTTCTTTTCCCATTTCTTTATTTCTATCCTCTCTTTTCGTTTCTCTCTCCTTCTTTCGTTCGTTCTTTCGTCTTTTTTATTATCACATTTCTTTCTTATATCTTTCTTTTACTCTGTTATACTTTTTTCTTTCTCCATTTCTTTCTTTCTTTCTTCGTTTTTCTTTTTCCCCATTTCTTTCTTTCTCTTCTCATTTCTTTCTTCCTCTTCCCATTTCTTTCTTTCTTTCTCCTCCCATTTCTTTCTTTCTTTATTTCTTTTTTTCTTTCTCATTTCTTTCTTTTGCCATTTCTTTCTCTTTCCATTTCTTATTTTCTTTCTCTTCCTATTTCTTTCTTTCTTTCTTTCTTTATCTTCCTATTTTTTTCTTTCTTTCTTTCTATCTATCTATCTATCTATCTTCTTCTTTTCGTTTCTCATTTCTTTCGTATTCTTGATGCTTAGTGATCTTAGCATAGCAAATAACAAAGTAAAGAGCATTGTAAGATTATATAGCGTCAATATACCAAGCGCGAAATTTCTGACAGCCTTGAGAAATCCCGGTTATCAATTAGACTCGGATATTCTCGTCCATCAAAAGAATAAAAATATTATTTTGATCTGACGGGGGAGAATCTGTAACCTTAAAAATCAGCATTCAAAATGTCTGCATTTTAGAATGTGTGTGGGTAAACTTGTGATTTTTACTAGAACAGTTTTTTCTACTTCTTGTATATATCGTAAGATCACTACTCTCTACAACTTCCTTTTTAGCTTCTAGCAATGTTTACTTTTTCCTCATTCCTTCTAGATCCGGTACTGCATTGAATATACCCCAGGAGTTTCAAATTTTCCAAGCCTTCTTTCCTCGTTTGTCTCACCCTGATCCTGACACTGTTTCCATTTTTCATAATTACGTCTCATTGCTCACATTTCCCCGTCTATTCTATTCTCAATTTCCTGCTTAATAAACGCATCTTTGCCGCCTCACGCCCTCTCTACCGACTCGATTAAGCTGTCCAAAATTCGCTGTTATATAAGGGAATTCATAGTAGTTCAGCACGATTTTCTTTGTTTCTGACAAAACTTACTATTTCTTAATACTTTGCTTCACTTTTGAAAGGCATCTTTTCCTTTTGCTATACACTTATCTATTTTCTTTGTTCCGGATTAACAAATAAATAATGCGTAATTTTACAGCGGATTTAATGGCTTAATACTAAAACTACTTGTCACCTTTGCCTTTTCGGACCGATTATACGTGTTCCAGTTATTATGAGTACTATTGTGAATTTAATAATTCTCTGTTCTTTCCGTTTCTGGGCTTATCGTCCTTCAGTTCCTGGGCTGTAGCGAAAGGAAATAATTTACAGCTTGAGTATTTATTTATTTATTTATTTATCGATCTTATTTTGACTATTTATGGTTTCCTAAACAAAACAGTAACGAATAATATTATTGTCAGAAGTTTTCTTCTTCCATGTGTCGTGTCCCTTCAGGACATAGAAAATCATGGCCATCCACATCCTTCTATTAGTAGCTTTTAACACATTTTCTCTTGGTATTTCTCCCAAACTCATGAATTTTTACGATCCACTTACTTAAGCCCATCTCACGTTGCTTTCTCTTATTTCACTCTCACTCTATCCGCCCTGTGAGTATCAGATTCTCCAAACACTCCTTCTTTATTACATGTCTCAGAAACTTCAGCTGTCTTTTCATTATGTTAAGTATCAGTTTTATTTTCGATTCCATTCTCTCCAAAACTTTGTCATTGCTCACATGTTCGGTCCGTGGTATCCTCAACATCCTTCTGTAGAACCACATTTCGGTTGTTTTAAGTCTTTCCTTCATCTCTGATGAAATTGTCCAGCATTCGCTGCCATATTGAAGGAGAGACATCACAGAAGTCTAGATAGGCCAAAAGGGTATGTTTTGTATATCCAGCTGCAGGTGAAAAATTTCAGTCAACCTCATAAGGGAAGTCGTATGACGTCAGCATTCTCCACCAGCTGTACCTTCATTGAACAAAGATGAAGTCAGTCGCCTGGTCCAATGAACGTGATACACGGAGACTAAGCAAATCACGTGATTATAGAGAGGAGAGTAACAGTGGGAGACCAGAAGTAGAAAGCAGATCTCCAAGAATAAATATACGTCTCAGAAGAGACGCTGTAGTTTTTTTTCCAAGAGTTGAAATTTTCAGAAGAGATATAAGGAAGGGAGTTTGCCTTTCTTTCAAAGTCACTTTCTCTCAAACATAAAAACAGAGGGTCAAAGGAACGTTTTTTCCCATGACACCGTTTTTATCTTAAATACCTTTAGTCTTAAGCAATGTTTATTGTTTTGAAAAACTGCGACTAGAATTGGAACAAAATCTAAATATGTGATGAAAGGAAATATATATATATATATATATATATATATATATATTCATTCTTGTGAATTTACAACAAAAATATTAAACACTATTCGGAGCAATGGGGGATTTACAGATGCGGGCAGCTGTTTATTGAAACCAAACGCCCCTCAGTAATATCTTCAGTTGCGCAGAAATATCCATACTTGCAAAATTTTCTTTAAAAACAAGAGGCGACATTTAACCTCAGATTAGCGGTTAAAAGGCTATCAGCATTGCTGGTTTATATTCTCGAATAACGTCCCAAATTTCTTTACTTGATTCCCGCAAATTAAGTTTTTAAACAGGGTAGGTCGGTGCGAAAGTTTCGTACTCTCTTCCGAATACATGATACCCACGATTTCATTATACGTCAACCATCTGATTTATAACACATCACTGTATTCTACTACATCTCAATTTTCATAGGATAATATTTAAAATACAAATTTTATTGTAGCTTAATTATGTACAATAATCATATGCCATGTAGGTGAACAATTTAACTAGAAAAGGTGAAAATAAATACAATAAGTGGTGTAATGGTTAGCAAGCTTGAATCATAACGAGTAGTGAGTTCGATTCTCACTGGGAGATACATACTTTCGGCCTTGTGCTACATCTAAGCTGCACATAGAAAATCACGATGCGTTCAAGAAAGGGTGCTGTATCAAGATATCACTTAAGTGTCATACGTGATACACGTTTGGGCGATCATGTATCGAAAAAGACATGAGTGACTGAGCAGAAGACTTTCTCCTAGTAGGTTGCCAACCAAGGCTACAGAACCCAATCTGTCCTGCTATTCATTTCTATTTTCAATTTCAGTCAGTTAAATGCCATACGTAATACACGCTTGGGCGATCGTGTATCGAAAAAGACATGAGTGACTGAGCAGAAGACTTTCTCCTAGTAGGTTGCCAACCAAGGCTATAGAACCCAATCTGTCCTGCTATTAAACCCTTGGCTGGAGGGAAAAGCAATGGACTGCTCGTAATTGAACGCAATGAATTCAACTAGAATTCGAACTCACCTCTCTGGTTTCTCGTTCCGAGCAAATATCCACTGCACCACAAAATTAGTCTTTCTTTTAAAGTCTCTTTCTCTCTACATAAATTATTTTTCCGCCTTTTTCATCTTCTGATTTTTTTATTCATTTAACCAAAAGCAAGGAGATAATGTCACTAAGACCCGAGGGGTTACTAGAAGTGGAGGGGAATGAGAAGACTTTAGTGTGTAGAACGGGGATTAAAACAACAGGGTTTAGGAATATAAAAAGATATAGATTGATGTGGCATTTGAATTTTTAATGATCATAGGTGACAGGGAAGCAACAAACCGGAAGAGAGTTTCTGGTGCAAGGAGTAAAGTTCCACAGTGACTTCTCTTTCCACCGAGTGTCCTATAAACTATGCTGTTTATTTCCTTTATTCTTTTCTTTTATTCTCTTTCTCTCGTCTATTTTTATATATTATTTTATTTATTTTCAGTTTTCTTTTTTTAATTAACAGGTTATTTTTTCTTTCCGTTTGTTGTTCTTTTATCATTTCCCACTTTCTTTCCTTCTTTCTTTCTTTTTTATTCTTGATACTTACTAATTTTAATGATTGTGTAGCGGCAGTACATTAAGTGCAGAATGATTCCTTGCATTTAATAAAATGCTATTTATCTTGTTTGTTAGAATACTTATCATGATGTAATTGGGAAGGACTTGCTAGCTTTGAAAATAAACATTCAAAAAGCTTGAAAGACAATTATCTAACAAGAAAATCTTTGATAACGTAAGAAAACCTAAATAAAAAATGATGTAATGTTCCTTGTTCGTTACATTTACGCCACTCCATATATATAGAGAGAGAGGGAGGGAGAGAGAAAGTGAGAGAGTGGTGTGTGTGTGTATATATATAGATATATATATATATATAGAGAGAGAGAGTGGTATATATATATATATATAAAGAGAGAGTGTGGTGTATATATATATATATATATAAAGAGAGAGTGTGGTGTTTATATATATATATATATATATATATATATAGAAAGAGAGAGAGTGGTGTATATGTATATATAGAGAGAGAGTGGTGTGTGTGTGCATATATATATATATATATATATATATATATATATATATATGTACAGTACTGTGCAAAAGTATTAGGACAAGAACTATTTTATCTTTTATGAGGCATCAAAATAAAGTTTAAAATCACCTCTGTCTTAACACTTTTGCACTCTACCGGTAGTGTACAAAAGTATTAGGACAGGGGTGATTTTCCTAAAAACTTTACTGAAATTCAAATACGTGGTGAAGTTATATTTAATTTTTTTTTCTATTTTCTATTAAACAAGTTATTTTGAAACTACTCATTATTCTATTATCCTTGGATATGACTGACTTTTTTCTGATTTCCACCTCTCGAATTGAGCTGTAAATAATATCAACATAGTTTAAAGGTTCTTCTTTAAACTTTATTTTGATAAGAGTTAGCTGTCTGACCTCGAGTAGTTCATGCAAGTGCTCTTTATTTTTTAATTTGGCAAATAATGTATTTTTTAAGCAGCCCATATTGCCAAAGGTAGCAGAGCTAACAATTGCACAAAAGAGCAAAATAAAGGCTTTAAGAGACGTTGGGTGGACGCTTAGAAGGATTGCAACTGACATCAAATGTTCGCCAAATACAGCGAAATACACCCTGGATAGAGAAAAAGAAACTGAGAACTTTGAAACAAAGAAGAGGAATGAACTGACAAGGAAACTATCTGAAAAAAAAGGTTGAATATCTACGATTAGCCAGCCTGAGAGACCGGACAACCCGTGAATTAAGGGACGAGTGCAACAAACGGCTTCCTAAAAATGAACAGTTTTCTAGGTCCACAGTTACCAGAAAGCTTTGTGAAAATGGATTGTATGGGAACGTAGCGGTAAGGAAACCATTGTTGCGTGACATAAACGTAAGAAAGTGCTTAGAATTTTCAAAACAACACAAGGATTGGACGGTAGATCAGTGGATGAAAGTACTCTGAACAGACGAGTCAAAATTTGAACTTTTTGGCTCTAAAAGGAGACAGTATGTTAGGCGGAGATCCAATGAAAGGTACCTTGCAAAATGCATTGTGCTAACAAGAAAGCGTGGAGGTGGAAATATTCTTGTTTGGGGGATGCTTTAGTGGCCCGGGAGTTAGATGCCTGAAGAAAATTGATGGAAAGATGGATAAAAAAATGTATCGTCAGATTCTTATCCGCTATGGTGTCCCATCTGGGATACGTTTAATAAGACAAGGATTTATTTATCAACAAAACAATGGACCTAAACATACTTCAAACCTTTATAAGAATTATCTAACTAAAACGTAAGTGAATGGAAGGCTTCGGAGTTTGAATTGGCCCCCACAAAGCCCTGATGTCAATCCTATTGAACATCTATGGGATATTTTGGATAAAAAAATTGATAAATCTAATGTTACTTCGCAAGACACACTTTGGAAACAAATACAAGCTGTTGGCAGGAGATACCATTAGATACATTGAAGAAACTTGTGATGTCGATGCCTGACAGAATGAAGGCTGTGATCAAAGCAAAAGGCTATTATACTAATTATTAAATTCATTTTGTAACAAATACTTTTTTCTTGTTAAAGAATTTGTTGAGTAAATCTAATAAGATTACTTTAAATAATTTTTTTATTTTCTGTAAATATGCCTCATAAAAGATAAAATATTTAATATTTCTTGTCCTAACACTTTTTCACAGTACTATATATATATATATATATATATATATATATATAATTCCAGGTGAATAGGACTCAATTTTTTTTTTAAGTGCTCCGACATTTATCTTATTATGAACAGTGTTCAATATAATGAGTATTATAGAGTTTAATAAAGTTATATAGTTATGAAATAATTGTACATTGCGACACGGAAATTTCTATGTTTCGAGATAGATTCTCATCATCAGGCAATATTGCTGTTAGTTGTACAGATGATTTACATTTAAATTACAAAAACCTTTGGTTTGCTGTGTATGTATGTGGGAAGATTTACATATGTGCTTCTTTTGGTTAATCAGGGTGGAGATTCATTTTGGGATTTGGCCCCAAAGAATACATACTAATCAACTTTTTCTCTTTTTTTCTTTTTTCCTTCCTCATCCTACCATTTTCACTTGTTTATATATATATATTATAAGTTCATTACAAAAGTAGCTATTTTGTGTCTTATAAAGTGATGGCGCTGTGATAGCAAGATAAACCATTCTATTTTCATTTAGAATTATCCACCTGGCAATAAATAATAAAAATATTATGAAATACATTATTTTATTTTAAAACTGGGGTAACCTAATAATTATGGCCAGTAGTATATATATATAAACATGGTGAAGTAATAAGTAACAGCCCTAGTTGTGAAATCAGAGAACCAAGTTCGAATTCTAGTCGAGTTGGTTATATTCCTTTACGTATAAATGTCATTGGTAAAAGTATGAATCCATTTCAGGAGGTCTATTTAGGGATCATGTTACACACTGTGTGTACCAGTTCTATGTATTTAGCTCTTCCAGAAAGTGTAGCTGTTTCAGTAAATTTCTTGACCACCATAATGCAATTATGTGCGTCCAGTAATGGTGGTTCGGATACAAGTTGTGAGTTGCTGAATGAGGTGGTCCACTAATTACTTTAACATAGACATAGCTTATTAGCAATGAATGTCCGATCACACATCTATAAATATATATATATATATATATATATATATATATATATATATAATGGTTTTTGAGGTCAGTACGCATTGATGACAGTCTGTTTCATGCTTATCTTCTTGAACGAACTGACGATTGTGTTTAAGCATAGAACAGATTGTCGCCGCTAGGTGTTATAAATATATAATATTATATATAATCATATATACATATATGATATAAATATATAATATTATATATATATATATAATCATATATACATATATGATATAAATATATAATATTATATATATATATATATATATATAATCATATATACATATATGATATAAATATATAATATTATATATATATATATATATATATCATATATACATATATGATATAAATATATAATATTATATATATATATATATATATATAATCATATATACATATATGATATAAATATATAATATTATATATATATATATATATATAATCATATATACATATATGATATAAATATATAATATTATATATATATATATATATCATATATACATATATGATATAAATATATAATATTATATATATATATATATAATCATATATACATATATGATATAAATATATAATATTATATATATATATATATATAATCATATATACATATATGATATAAATATATAATATTATATATATATATATAATCATATATACATATATGATATAAATATATAATATTATATATATATATATAATCATATATACATATATGATATAAATATATAATATTATATATATATATCATATATCATATATATATAAATATATAATAAATTATATATATATATATATAATCATATATACATATATGATATAAATATATAATATTATATATATATATATAATCATATATACATATATGATATAAATATATATATTATATATATCATATATATATAAATATATCATATTATATATATATATAATCATATATGATATAAATATATCATATTATATATATATATAATCATATATGATATAAATATATCATATTATATATATATAATAATCATATATGATATAAATATATCATATTATATATATAATAATCCATATATACATATATGATGAAAATATAATCATTATATATATATATATATATATATATATATATATATATATATATAATAATAATAATAATAATAATAATGATATAAATATAATCAATATATATATACAATCCAATTTCAGTTTAGATCGTTGCTTGAGTCAGATTATAAAGCTTCGGATTGAGCGACTTCTCTTGATTAGTCGTGGCTCTGGGAGGCGCAGTTATATGGTTAAAGGAGCTTGGAGGAGTTCCTCCTAGGAATATGTGAATGAGTGGTGCTATATCAAGTTTAATGTGTTACATCTTCGTCACCGGAGCCCCTGGTATAGTTGGTATGACATCTGCCTAATAACACAACGGTTTGGGTTTCAATTCTTGGTAGTGGATGCGCACTGCTGCTGAGTCCCAAATATAGGACGAAACGGCCGTCCAGTGCTTTCTGCATTCTGTTGAAGTCTCATAAAAACTTTGATGAATTATCAAATCCTCCTATAATTTGAGTTAATATACATAAATATAATCATATTATATATGTATAATAATCATATATATATAGATATATATATGATATAGAGATAGTCATATTATATATATAATAATCATATATAAATACATATATGATATCAATATAATCATATATATGTAATAAACATATATAAATATATATATGATATAAATATAATCATATATATGTAATAAACATATATACATATATGATATAAATATAATCATATATATGTAATAGACATATATATATACATATATGATTAAATATAATCATATATATGTAATAAATACATATATATATACATATATGATATAAATATAATCATATATATGTAATAAACACATATATACATATGATATAATATAATATAATAATTTAATATATAAATATAAACATATATATGTAATAAACATATATACATATATGATATAAATATAATCATATATATGTAATAAACATATATATATATATACATATATGATATCAATATAATATTGTATATATAATAATCATACATATATATGCATATATGATATAAATAGAATCATATGATATATATATATATATATATATATAGCGACAAAGCTTTCTCTTTCGCTGTATTTTAGTGGGTGCTCACGCAAACTGTATAAGTTGATGTTCGAGACGAATCGATGTATGAAACAACAGTATCGTCAAACGCTTTTACATACCGATGATTTTTTT
This sequence comes from Ascarosepion bandense, assembly GCA_037127315.1. Lineage (NCBI taxonomy): Eukaryota > Metazoa > Mollusca > Cephalopoda > Sepiida > Sepiidae > Ascarosepion > Ascarosepion bandense. The sequence goes on along the minus strand of JBBBDQ010001918.1, from coordinate 2,783,329 downwards.
TTTTACCTTTTTTTCCTTGATGACATTTTGGAAGCTGTGATGCGTGTGGCAGCGTTTGAATGGCAAAGACATTGTAAGAACGCTATGTCAGAAAAGAATGCGAAAGAACACGAGGAACGAATGAATGAAGAAGAATGAAGACATTAGGAAAAAATAAAGAAATAAACGGGTGATTGAGTAAAGAGAAAGGAAGCAAGTAATGCCTCATGATAAAAAAAAGAATTGAATGTGTAAGAAAGAAAGAAATAGTAAAGCAATGAAAATGAAAGAAAGAGATGGGTTAGTAAGGAAGGAAAAAAGAAGAATTTGAATGAGTAATTAAAAATGAAACAAAAGGATGAGTCAGCAATTAAATAAAGAAAGAAAAATTAAATAAAAACAGAAATGGTTCGGTAAGCAATAAATATTTAATTGAATAATTATGTATAAAAGAAAGAAATGAATGAGTGAGCAATGAAATAACAAAAGAAAGAAAGAATTGAAAGAATAAGTAAAAGGAAATGGATAGGTGTGCTATAAATAAAGAATTGAATGCGTAATAAAGAAAGAAAGGGGTGCTTAAGTAATGAAGAGCAAAAGAAAGAAAGCATTGAATAAGTAAATAAAAAATGAAAGAAATGGATGGGTAAGCAATGAACAAACGAAAGAATTGAATGACAACCTAAAAACAAAGAAGTTGGTGGGTAAGCTATGCAGAAATAAACAACTGGATGAGTGAGTAAAAAAGAAATAAAGGAATGAGTAAGCAATGAAGGAAAAACTGAAAGTGTAAATTAAAGAAAATCACAGATGGGTAAGCAATAAATACATAACTGAATGAGTAAGTGAAACAAATGTATGGATAGGTAAGCAACAAATAAAGAAAGAATTGTATAGGTAAGCAATGAATAAAAAAGAAAGAAATGAATGAGTTATTAAAAAAGAAGAAAGAAATAGTTGGGTAAGCAATGAATAAAAATTGAATGAATTAGATGAGTGAATAAAAAAGAAAAATGAAGTTGTCTTCATGGACACATGATCCAGGGGATATAGACGTCGGTTAGTTCCAGTGACTTGACCCAAAGTCTTGTGTGTTCAATACCAGGCTACAGCAGTGGTGATCAAATAACTTAGAGAGTTAAGTTAAAAGTTAAGTTGGCTTCGCACGAGAAATGAGAACGATATACCCCAGTGATTGGAATAAAGGGTTCGATTCGAAATTCCTCGCAGACCGGAGCGTACAACGGTCGAAAACCTCATAAAAATAGCAACAAAGATGAGGATAATAGTCTGAATAATATAGATAGAGTAAATACTATGTAAACAGTGTAAATGCTACCTCATCTCAAAAGTATAGACCAGTGCTGAAGATATGAATGGATAAGTACCAACGAAAGACTGGAATAAGTAAGTAAAAAAAAAAAAAAAAAAAAAATAGACATGGATAGGTAAACAATGAAAACAGAAAGAATTGAATGATTAAATAAGAAGAAATGTATAAATTTTCTTCTACATTTAATATTCATCCATTGCTTTATCACACGTGACAGGTATCTGACCAATGAAACTATACCTCAATCAACATACTGTCTCTTGGATTTTTAAATCATTCGTCTTTAATAAATTTTTTTTTTTTTTAATCATCTCACCCCAAGCAAGGCATTCCACTGCCACTATTGCGCATGGGGCTAAATAGGGGAAGGTAAAGAGAAGGAGTGGATAGACATAGGGAATGTCAGGAGAAAGGTGACAGATGAGTAAGGATAGCGAGGATGAGGGTCGGGCAGATGGGAAGAGTGCTTGATAGAATGGGAGCAGGTTAGTGTGTTAGGAGGTGTGTATTGACCTTACATTTAAACTCCTGGAGATTGTAGCCGTCGGGGAAGCAATCGTTTGGAAGAGAATTCCACAGTCGGGAAGTGCGAGGAAAGAAACTGTTGGAGTAGAAGTTACGGCTGCATTTTATCGGTTTCACTGTAAAAGAGTGGGATCTAGTTGCTAATCTAGTATCTCGTGCAAATTCGTATTTAGGGGGCACCAGTGATCTAAGTTCATCGGAGCAGAAGCCGTGAAAGTATTGATAGAAGAGACACAGGGAAGCCACGTCTCGCCGGTGGGAGAGAGACTGCAGGCGGTCTGCCAAGTCGGTATCTATCACATTACAGACCCTCCTCTGAACCTTATCGAGAAGCCCGAGGAGAACAGCAGGGGCACCCGACCAGATATGGCAGCAGTATTCAATGCACGGGCGGATGGTATATTTATAAATGTGCAGGATAGATTTAGACGGAAAAAACTTCCGGGCCCTACACAGAGAACCGACTTTCATAGCAGCGGATTTAGCAATGGATTCGATATAGTCATTCCATTTGAGGTCCGCTGAAAGTGTGAGACCAAGGAGGCGTAGTGTTTTACTCTCTGGGAGGCAAGCCTGGTCCATGCTAATGGGAGGTAGTTGAGATTGTCGATGATGGTTAATTGACAGTAGCTTCGTTTTAGAAGCATTAAAATTTACTAGCCATTTCTTACCCCAGTCCAATATGGATTGGAGGTCTTTTTCAATCTCTGAAGAAGCTTGTTAAATTGAAACATGTTAGATTAAAGACACTTTTTCTACTTGTTCTTTACTAATTCTATTCATTGACGAGTAAGTAAAAGAGAAGGAAGCAAGGAACTGATTAATAGGAAATAAAGAAAAAAGAAAATCGTGCATAATAATTAAAGAAAGAAAGAAAGAAAGAAAGAAAGAAAGAAAGAGCGAATTGTGTAAGGAATAAAGAAAGAGAGAAAAAAATGAAGAAAAAAAAGAAAATATAAAATGGATTCTGTTAAATCAAAAATAGGAGAGAGAAGTGATAAAATAAGCAAAAACAAAGCGAGTAGACGGAGGAGATGATGCAGCAAGGGAGATGGAAGTAGGAGGAGAAGCAAATGAGACCGGAAGTGAAATAAAGCCGACTGGCTAAATCTGCGCACATTGTCGAATGTCCTTGATGCACTCGGGCGGTGTCGAAGAGCTTACTAGACTATCCTTGTTAACCCGTTCTGCTCATCACGAAGAACAAAAATCTAAGCGAAAGAGAGAGAGAAAAAAAAAAAGAAATTCCTACTGACTGAGACAAAAGCAGCTGATAAATTGGGAAAAAGAACGACAATTTAGCGATCTTGCTTATCGTCTCAAACCATTTCGGTAAAACTATCTTTTCTACTTTGACTTTCTCAAGTCGCTGTTACTTGGGGATTATTCGTTTTTTGGTTTTTGTTCGCTCATTTTTTTTATCTTTTCGAAGATGTTTTACCGATCCAATTCATTTGTCTGTGTCTTTATTTTTCACTCTTTTATTTTTCTGTCTTTACCATTTTTTTTTAAATTGAATTGAAATCCTGAAGAATTCGTTCTCTCTTAGCTTTGCCACTATCTTCATGAATCTACCAATTTCTTTATTTTTTCTTCTCTTCATTTTTCTTCTTTTCACATCTCTCCTTCCTTTTTTTTCTTTTTTCTCCTTCCTCTTCTCTCCTTCCATTTTTTTTTTTTGCCTAATTCTTTCTTTCTTTCAATTCCGTTCAAAACCTCTAATTCCTTATGTCTTTCTCAATCCTTTCTTATGATTTTCTTATTTCTCTTCTTTTTCCCTTTTTCGTTCAATTTTTCGTTTCTTTTTTAATTTCTTTGTTTTATTATTTTCTTCCTTCTTTCTCATATTTTTCTTTTATTTTTTTCACTTCCTTTGTCTTCTAGTCTCTCATTCTTTCATTGCTTCTTTTTTCATCACTTACCCAGCCATTTCCTTCTTTTTTTACTTACTCATCCAATTCTTACTTTCTTTCTTTATTTCGCTACCTTTTCTTTTCCCTCCTTTTATTTTTTGTTTTTCTATTTCTACTACTTTTCTTTTCTCTTCTTTTTCTTTTCATCTTTAGTTTTTATCAATTCTTTTCTTCATTTTCAAATTTTTTTCTTCCCTCTTTTCTCATTTTTTCTTCTTTCTCTCTTTTCCTTTTCTTCATTATTACTTTTTCTTAATATTTTCTTCTCTCTTTCATTTGGTTTTCCTTTTCCCTTCCTTCTCTTTTCCTTTTCTTTTTTCTTAATCTTTCATTGCTTACTTTTTTTCTTTATACTTTTTTTTTTTTACTCCTTTCCCATCCACTTCTTTCTTCACGAAACTCCAGCACTCTCCTCAGTATCCATTGCACTAGCACTCAGTAAAAGTGGCTATCAATAGAGATCAAATAACAAGAGTTTTTGTCGGCAGTATTTTTTCTTCTACTCGAGATTATTATAAAGATTCTTTCGTCAAGGTATTTTCAATTACTCCTTGGATGTCTAGTTGTTGAATGTTTTATTTTTCTTTCCTTAGACTCTTCAGAAGTGTTCCAAGCGCAACAATAATCACGAATGCATTTTCTTCTCCTCTTCCTCCATCTTCTTTCTTTTCTCACAAATGTTCTTTTTTAATTTCTTTCTTGGCATACAATCCTAGATTTCCAAATCTGTCGGAATATAAGACGAGATTATTTAAATGCAATAGCAGTTCTATCCACGCACACAGCATGCATAAAAATAAAAATACGCGTTATTGTACATCATCAAACACCATAGATTCAAAAGATGGTGGACAGTAGGTGGGATAGATTTGTGTATCGGTTATATTGTTACAAAGTACGAAAAATATGTGTGGGCCCGTGCCGTCCAAAAATGATGGTAAATATTTATATCGGTATACCCTCTAAAATGACGGCAACATATATATATATATATATATATATATATATATATATATATATATATATTGATGTACCTACTATGTGAGCCGAAAGCTTAGAACCAGCTGAATAAAAAATTATCCAAATGTTGGAGAATTTTTGTCTTTATTTTCACCTGAAATTAAAGCCAAAATACGATGTTTAGAACGGCTAATGATTAAAAATAATAGACATTCATTGTATCTTATATTTAACAGTATATGTTTCGAAAAGAAAATATATATCTATACATACATACATACGAGTGGGGAAAATATTTAAATCGATATACCGTCTAAAATGACGGCAACATACTGATGTGCCTGCTATTAAAACAGAAGAAAAATAATTCAACCCCCCCACCCCCGCTGAGCGTGACAGGAGGGATATATGTAATAAAATATTGAGAGGAAAACTCAAGACATAATTTAGTCAGTCAGTTTAGTGCCATACGTGATACACGGTTGGGCGATCATGTCTCGAAAGACACATGACTGACTGGGCAGATAATTAAACGGTTACAAATACAGAATTTATTTCAACAATGTAATTTTACATTTTCTCTTTTAGACTGCGGAAAAATAATTATTTTTCAATAATATATTTGGAGCGCTGGTGTGTATATATATATATATATATATATATATATATATATATATATATTCTTCATTTGTAAACGAGTTATTACGCAACCTAGGTTTCTACCATGTGATATCTTCAGGCGATTTGCAATAACAGATTTTACCGTTTACCATTTTTATTTGTTTTTTTTTGTTTTTTTTAAGAACGCTCACGTAACGGGGAATTTTTGAACGCGCAATTTTTGAAATTACAAGATATTATAACGTTTTCATCCATGGTTGTATGAACTTAAGAGGTATTTTTATTATGGTTACACTTAGTCATAATTTCCGTTCTTTCATTCAATAGTTTTTTGTTTTGTTTTTGTTTTGTTTTTTTGTTGTTTGGAAATAACATAACTTTTCTTCGTTGTGGTGCAATGGATATCGGCTGGGAACGAGAAATCGGGGAGCCAAGTTCAAATTCCAGTTGAATGCATTGCATTCACTTACGCACAAATACCCTTGGGAAAGGTATTAATCCGTCTCTTCCCTCCAGTTATGAGTTAAATAGCAGGACAGATTGGGTTCTATAACCTTGGTCGGCAACCAGTCTACCGCAGAAAGCAATGGCAACCTACTGCGGGATAATCATCTGCTCAGTCAATTATGTCTCGAAAGAACATGATCGCTCAAGCGTGTTTCACGTATGCCACTTAACTGATTGACAGTCTATATATTTTGCCACTGTTGTAAGGCTTGTCTGTTTTCACTATGCTCCACGTAAAGGTGTGTTTGTTTGATCCAAAATATTTTTTGTTTTGACCATTTAAGTAATCTATTTTGCTTTGTAAATGACTTCTTATGAGTGTATGTAAATATAAAAATCTAAGCAGGCCAAGCGTAGAAATAAACACAATATACAGCGAGTAATACGGAGTGCTCTAGAAAACCACTTACAAAACACCAAAATTGTAATATGAGCACTGGTAAAAACAGGTTACTGAGATATTAAGTTTAGAATTCCCCAAAATGTCATGAGGGATAAAAGGGAATAAAAACGTTATTTGAATCTAGTAACTTGATTCCAGTGACTTGACCCAAAGAGTTATGAGTTCAATACCTGGCTACAGCAGTGATGAACAAAAATTTATATAATTGAGTTAAATGGAGATAACTGAGACATGTGGAAGGTGGCATGACTAATAGAACGAGAACAATCTACCCGGGGCCCAGTGGATATAGACGCTATTTACAGTGGATATAGATTTGGTGACTTGACCCAAAGAGATGTGAGTTCAATACCAGGCTACAGCAGTGGTGAACAAATAACTTGGAAAGATAGAGGGGGATAACTCATGATTCCAATCGAGGCTTTGCTCAAAGAATGAGGATAATATACCCCAGTGATTTTAATAAACGGTTCGGTTCGAAATTTCTAGCACCTGAAGGCCGGAGCGTACAACGGCAGAAACGTCGTACAAATGGCAACAAAGATGAGGACACAATAGTCCGAATAATGTAAATACTGTATAAATATATCTTACTTACATATAAAAATATTATACAAATCTCTGCACAACAGAGTTTTATCTATCAATTTTAATTAATTTTTATTAACAAAAATGAAAGGTTTTTTTATAAACTTCATCTCAATTCGGACTACCGAAATTTCACAAGTCGAAGGAAATAAAAGCAGCCAAAAAATTGATTATATTAACATCCTAAGACATCCCTACAGAAGGTGACAAGAAAGGACTACAAATAAACTGCAAGAAAACCGAATACATGGTCATCAGCAAAAAGGGCAGCCCAATATGCCAAATACAGGTCGGGGATACTAGAATCAAGCAGGTTCAAAAATTTAAATACCTGGGAAGTGTTATAACAGAAGACGGAAAGTGCGACACAAAGATCCGAAGGCGAATTGGCATGGCGAAGTAAGCATTCCGGAAGTTGAGTAAAGTATTAAGAAACAGAACAATTTCGCTAGAAACAAGGAAGAGAGTACTGGATTACTATGTCATGTCCGTTCTTCAATATGGCAGTGAATGCTGGACAATATCATCAAAGATGAAGGAAAAACTTGAAACAACTGAAATATGGTTCTACAGAAGGATGCTGCGAATATCATGGATCGAGCATGTGAGCAACGATGAGGTCTTAGAAATGATGAAAACAAAAAGGAAATTAATACTGAGCATCAGGAAAAGACAGCTAAAGTTCCTGGGACATGCAATGAGGAAGGAAGGCTTGGAGAACCTGATACTAACAGGCCAGATAGAGGGGGAAAAGAGACAGGGGCAAACAACGAATAACATATTTGAAGGATCTAATCAGGTGGATGATGGAACGAGGGTTTCATGGTGTAACAGGAGAAGGCGCGCTAAGAGCCACCAGGGATAGGGAGACGTGGAAAGCCATGATCACCTATGTCCTGAAGGGACAGGGCACATAGAAGAAGAAGAAACCCCAGTAATCTTACTACTTGTTTCTTTCTCTGAAAGAAAAACGGTTATTTGAGAGTGTGTGTGTGTGTGTGTGTGTGAGAGAGAGAGAGAGAGAGAGAGAGAGAATGTTTTGCTTTGTTTGTTTTTGAGGCTTAACGACCTATCAATCCTTATGGGATCATTTAAGGTCATAACCAATGATTTTGGGCAAGGTTATTTTTATTTTTACAACATTTTTCTTTTCACGATTCATTGGGATTTGTTTTTTTTTAAGAGCAGGGTCCCCAAGTCCTACCCTTGTTATTTAACCTATAACTGGAGGGAATGGACGGATTAATACCTATCCCAAGGGTACCAGTGCTTAAATGAATGCAGGGTATTCAACTGGAATTCGAACTCGGCTCACCGATTTCTCTTTCCGAGCCGATATCCACTGCACCACAACACACATCCGTCACTATACGCTTACAGCACCTGGTATTCCCAAGCGGTCACCCATCTAAGTACTGACCAGGCTCAACGTTGCTTAACTTCGGTGATCGAGCGAGAACCGGTGTATTCAACGTGATATAGCCGTAAGCGAGAGAGAGAGAGAGAGAACGAGTGTGTGAGAGAACTCTCAAACAACCGTTTTTCATTTTGTGGTCCCCCTTTTTTTATACACGTTCATCAGCTTCTTCCATTCAACCATCATTTCATTTTTTTATTATTATTATTATTCTTTTTTTTTTTTTTTTTTTTTGCGTAATTCTCCATTTCGTTTGGATCGGTCGCCTCTTTTTCTTTTTCTCTCTGTCCTCTTGTTATTCACGGTGTAAATTTTCTTCTCCACACCCTGCATATTCATATATCTACAATCTCCCCCCCTACCCTTTCCACCACCCGCTATATATTTCCCTCCTCTTTTCCATCCATTATTTTTTTCCTTCTTTTCCACTCTTAGTAATGTTCCTACATTCAATGGCAGACATTATCTGCCGATCGTTTTCCGGAAGACTTCTTCATTTCTTTCACTCGGCCTGACTATTTTTAGATATCAGGCTGGAATAGCTATTGATGACTATGCAGAACTTACACCTACATTCTGCACTCGTAGACATTTTCTCAATATATCAGATGCCAGCTCCCCATGGTCAAAGTACGGCCAACAAGTGCATTATATATATACTAGTGTATCTGTGCCATCAGAAATGACAGCAATTGTTACAAAGTTTTAAGATGCAATGAAATAAAATCTTGAAACAATGTATTTAGATTCTGTAAAGCAGAGATAAAGAATTCACAAAAATAATTGTGGCCAGCGAATCGTTTAATTAACCCTCTAGGGCCATTTGATACAGTATTTCCCTATAAGGAAACATTTGGTATTTCCCTATAAGGAAACATTTGGTATTTCCCTATAAGGAAACATTTGGTATTTCCCTGTAAGGAAACATTTGGTATTCATTGACTGAGCAGTCAGTACTGCTTTCATTTGAAATTTATAAAATATTTCTCTTAAAAAAATTTTCAGGAAAATATTTCTTTCAAGGCTTGTTTTCATACTGTATCAAATATGATACGAATGGCCCTAGAGGGTTAATGGGAATTAATGTGGTATGTGAATTTTTGTACCATATTTGAATTCATAATTTTTTATTTTTGATCGTTGCTAACGAAGCGAGAATTTTCTCGCTGAAATAGCTATTCAACGAATGTAGATTTCGGAATATATATATATATATATATATATATATAAGAAAGATTAACGAAACTTGGTTATAAACAACCGACAATTTTAAATAATTTGTTTGAATATCGGTCAAAAATTATGTTCAACAAATCATTTCAAATTGTCAGCTGTTTCTAACCAAGTTTCGTTAATCTTCGCTAATTTCCGTAATATGTTTACATTTGTTGACATTACGACACATTTCAGAGCAGAGATGGTTATTACGATGAATTCGAAAATTGTTATAGGCTCTAATTTGACCTCGTTTAGACTAATTGTCATTCGTGGTTGAGAGGTCTATGTCGATAGCGATCGCAGTTTCGAATTCTGCCGAATGACACACATTTTTGTAAAAAAAATTATCGTAAATAATCAGGGCGGTAGAAATAAATATACAATACTGTTTGATTAAAAGCAGAATATCTACTTAAATATGAGTATTGATCAAATATAATGTTCAAATAAATTATTTCATATATATATATATATATATATATATATATATATATATGCTAAAATCACCTTGGTCCATTTACAAAAATCTGACCAAATAACCTAATATAAGAATATATAGGCAAATACTTGTTTTACCATTATTACTGTTAATAATAACTTTAAAATAATTCAGCAGACAGTGTAATTTAATTTATGCTATCTAGGTTTTTGGCGATTGCTTTACTCATTTTTCATCGTTAGATAATACTCCTTCTTCATGTGCCATGTCTCTTTTAAGACGTAGGCGAACATGAACCTCCACTTACCCCTATCTCTTGCCGCTCTTAATAATTTTCCTCTTGGTATCTCTCCCGAATCATGCTCTGCCATCCACTTGCTCAAGCCCATCAAATATGTCTCGCATTGCTTTCCCTGACATTCATTTACTTCTATCCGACCTGTGAGTATTAGATTCTCCAAGCCCTTTTTCCTCTTTACGTGTTCCAGAAAATTTAGCTGTCACATTCTAATGTGACCTATAAGTTTCCTTTTCGTTTGCATCACCTCCGAAACCGTGTCTCTTTCAAAACATGATCGCCTAAGCGTGTATCACTTATGGGACTTAAATGACAAATATAAATGTAAGTAGAAAAAATCAAATGTTGGTAAAAGAGCGAGGGTAGCAAAGCAGTGCCCGGGGCCCTCTAATAAGATTTGCACCCCTAGTCGAAATAGTACGCATCGGTTCGTTTTTACCTATCTATGTGTGTGAGAGCAAAGAAAAGAGGTAAAAGCCAAAACCGTCATCTCCTTCTTCTATGTGCCTTGTCCTTTCAGGACATAGGCGACCATGGCTTTCCACATCTCTCTATCCCTAGTGGCTCTGAGCAGGCTTTCTCCTGTTACACCACGCAACCCTAGTGGCTCTGAGCAGGCTTTCTCCTGTTACACCACGCAACCCTAGTGGCTCTGAGCAGGCTTTCTCCTGTTACACCACGCAACCCTAGTTCGTCATCCACCTGATCAGGTCCTTCAAATACGTTATCCGCTGCTTTCCTTTGTCTCTTTTTTCCTCTATCTAGCCTGTTAGTATTAGGCTCTCGAAGACCTTCTTCCTCATTGCATGTCCCAGGAACTTTCGCTGTCACTTCCTAATGTGACCTATAAATTTCCTTTTCGTTTGCATCACCTCCAAAACGTTGTCGTTGCTCTCATGTTCGACTCATAGTATCCTCAGAATCCTTCTCTAGAACCACATTTCTGTGCATCTATCTAAAAAATATCGCAGTCGTCATCGAATTTCGGCCTTCTAGCTAGGACCAAAGTATCCTCGGACAGATAAACTATATTTTCAGTTAGGCTTTTGGTACGGACAAAGCGTAACTGAAGATATTATTTAGGGCGTTTGGCTTCAGTAAACAACTGCCAACGTCTGTAAACCCCTCATTACTCTGAATAAATAATGTTTTCGTTGTAAATTAAAAAACAAAACAAAACAAAAAAAGATATATATATATATTATTTGTCTATATTTCTGAGATGAGGTATTATTTACAGCATTAACATTATTCGGACTATTATCCTCATCTTTGTTGCCATTTGTACGACGTTTGGGCCGTTGTACGCTCCGGCCTTCTTCAGTTGCTAGGAATGGAGGTCATATACCCCACTGATATTAATAAAGGGTTCGGTTCGAAATTCCGAGCACCTGAAGAAGGCCGGAGCGTACAATGGCCAAAACGTCGTAAAAAATGGCAAGAAAAATGAGGATAATAGTCCAAATAATGTAAATACTGTAAATACTCCCTCATCACAGAAATATAGACAAATAATATATATTTGTTTTGCTTTTTAAATATCGTAAATATATATTATTAATTATTACGTTAAAACATGTGCAAACTACTACAAAATTGTACATTTTGTTTCGACATTGAAACAACCGTTATTGTTAACTACTTGATGGGACATTGTTCTTTCAATGTCGAAACAAGATATACAGTTTCGTAGTTTGCGCATGTTCTAACGCAATAATTAATAAATATTCATTGCTCTATTTTTATAATGATTCAGTCAGTTAAGTGCCATACGTTTTACATGCTTTGGGCGATCATGTCTTGAAAGAGACATGACTGACTGGACAGAAGATTATCCCCAGTAGGTTACCATTGCTTTTTGCCGTAGACTGGTTGCCAGCCAAAGCTATAGAATGCAATCTGTCCTATTATTTAACCCATAACTGGAGGAAAGATATGGATTAATACCTTTTACAATGGTATTTGTGCGTGTGTGAATACAAGGAATTTAACTGGAATTCGATCTCGGCTCCCCAGTTTGTCGTACCGAGCTGATATCCACCGCACCACAACACACATCCATCGAGTTATATTGAATAGTGTGTCAAATTAAAGATTTGAACGTTGCAACTATTTTCTTGGTTCTTATTCATTTGGTCATATATATATATATATATATATATATATATATATATCCAAATGAATAAGAACCAAGAACATAACTGCAACATTTAAGACTTTAATATATATATATATATATATATATATATATATATATATATATAATATAATATAATAACAAGACCGACTCTGTAAGTATCTAAATCCTAAAACTATACGAAAATAAACTTTAAGGACACCAAATAACAGACAGAATCTAATTCCGTTACTATCCGTCGCTATAAGGCGTTGGACAAGAGGGGAGAAAAAAAAGAAAACTGCGGAATACAGACAATACATACAATACCCCGCAGTAAAGAAAAAAAAACCCCAAACGGAACCAACCACAAAGACAGAAAAAGTGCTCGATACAGAACTAACCAAAGCGAAATAACAAATAGGAAGCAATGTAGAGCAAAGACACGTAAAAAAATCACAAGATCGCCAAAACCTACCGCGGTTTCACACAACGGCTCGTCAGAATCTGACGAGCCGTTGTGTGAAACCGCGGTAGGTTTTGGCGATCTTGTGATTTTTTTTACGTATATATATATATATATATATATATATATATATATATATATAACACTTTCATCACATATTTAGATTTTTTCTAATTGTAGTCACAGCTTTTCAAAACAATAAACATTGCCGAAGAGTAAAAGTGTTTGCGATAAAAAACGGTGTCATGGAAAAAACGTATCTTTGGCACTCCGTCTTTTTGCAGACATCAAGGTCCATGTTTGTCAAATTATCTTTAAAAATAGATAAAAGGAGACTTTTAATCTCAGATTAGCAGTTAAAAGCTTATCAGCATTACCCGTTTATATTCTCAAATAATGTCCCAGATTTCTTATCTTGATTTTTGCAAAGTAAGTTTTTAATCAGGGTGGGCCGGTACAAGGATCTTGTGCCCTCCCCCGAATACATGATACCCCCGATTCTGTGATATCAAGATCTCCTAATTTATGATACGGTCCCCTACACTCTACAACTTTTTAGTTTTCATAAGGTAGTATTAAAAAAATACAAATTTTATGATAATCTAATTATGTCCAATAATGGATCATGTGCAATATAGGTGAACAAGTCAACTAGAAAAATGAAAATAAATAGAATGTATCTAAATACAAGTGATAGATGTGTCATAATAGATCAATATATTCTAAATACATCAACAATTTTTTGCGGCGATTTTTAACATCGACTTTATAGGATACAAATCTTATATCATCCATCAGCCAACTAAAAAAACACAAAATAAATTGCACACCGCAGAATCGGATTCAAACGACTAAAAGCATTTGGGAAAAACCCAAAGTAAAATTCCACACCTGCAAAGGGGGATTCAGACGTCTTTGAAAAAACCCAATTAAGAAAAATTCACAAGTCAGTGCGAAAAGCTAATTCTGATAGGATTAAAAATAGCAAATTCATATATGATGTATTTTCACGCCTAGATGTGAAAAGGTCTGCTGGAGCCGGCATCATGAGAACCTTGACTATTAAACCACGACGCTAATCTGTCAAAAGCAGTCAGTCAGATGGAAGCATCTCACAATGTAAAGAAGAAACTTCAAGCTGACTCGCCTTTGCTGCCAATTTTCTTTTACTTTTTTCCACTCCACGCCAACCCGGACGTAGGGCACGCCACAGTTTCATTCGACCTCTTCTTTTAACGTCTTTTTCTTCATTTTCACACCACACCGCTAAATAGAACAACAATAACGACAAGATGGACGCGTTAAGTACATGTTCTTTATTTGCTTTGCCCTCTCTCTCTCTCTCTCTCTCTCTCTCTCGACCTACCAAAAAGAGGAAGGAACAAAGATTTTACATTCTGCTACTATACAACCATGAACTCATAACTACTACAAACGATTTTAACTACCTAACGACATGCATTTTCTCAAAGAACATTTCTCTTTTCGCAAATATATTATAGTGTTCAGATAACAAAATTCCCCTTATTATCCTTTTGTCATTCTGTAAATAAATCTTTGCTTTGAAGTACACACGAGATATTTCACATTTTAACCTTCTGATATTTGAATTGTGGGAACATCGGACGTGTTTGGCACAAGTCCAGTTTACCAGGTATCACCGAGGCCCCTACAACTTGAGGTTTTCTTTGTTAAAAAGCTGAATAATTTTAATGAATTCAATATTATCGATAAAAATAGTTAATTATTGTAATTTCCGAGGTTTGGCATGAGTAAAAGAAGTTCACAGGTTTGGATGAAATAAAAAATAAATTAGAATGACGTCAGAATACGCGAAAATGTTTCATCTTTTGACAGTCAGTTGTGCTTAGTTGAATTTGTAACGTATGTGCGTTGTGGTGCAGTGGTTAATGGCTCGGAACTAGAAACCGAAGAGCTGAGTTCGAATTCTAGTTGAATTAGTTGCATTCACTTATTTGCAAATAGCCTTAGTAAAGGTATTAATCAGTTTCTTCTTTGATGGGTTAAATAGCAGGACAGATAAGGTTCTATATCCTGGGTCGGCAACCACTCTATCGCCGAAAGTAATGGGAACCGACTGCGAGAAAACCTTCTGCCCAGTCAGTCATGTCTCTTTCAAAACATGATCGCCTAAGCGTGTATCACTTATGGCACTTAACTGACAAATATAAATGTAAGTAGAAAAAATCAATTGTTGGTAAAAGAGCGAGGGTAGCAAAGCAGTGCCCGGGGCCCTCTAATAAGATTTGCACCCCTAGTCGAAATAGTACGCATCGGTTCGCTTTTACCTATCTATGTGTGTGAGAGAAAAGAAAAGAGGTAAAAGCCAAAACCGTCATCTCCTTCTTCTATGTGCCTTGTCCTTTCAGGACATAGGCGACCATGGCTTTCCACATCTCTCTATCCCTAGTGGCTCTGAGCAGGCTTTCTCCTGTTACACCACGCAACCCTAGTTCGTCATCCACCTGATCAGGTCCTTCAAATACGTTATCCGCTGCTTTCCTTTGCCTCTTTTTTCCTCTATCTGGCTTGTTAGTATTAGGCTCTCGAAGACCTGCTTCCTCATTGCATGTCCCAGGAACTTTAGCTGTCACTTCCTAATGTGACCTATAAGTTTCCTTTTCGTTTGCATCACCTCCGAAACCCTGTCGTTGCTCTCATGTTTGACTCGTAGTATCCTCAGAATCCTTCTCTAGACCCACTGAAAATCAAAATGGAAAAGGTTAAAAAAAAATTAACTATCTTGGTCGGGTAGTGTAGAGACGGGTGACTAAAAATGTAAAGCAGAAAGATTTCTTTATTTCAAGAATAGAATTATGTTTCTAAAATCGGCTATTATTTTTGTAACAACCTAATAGCTGCTGTTGTTTACAGTTCCAACCTGACCTAGGTAGTAGCACCTGTTAGAGGTGCTACTAGATAGGTCAGGGTGGAACTGTAGCTATGGGCAAATATTCTCTCCCCACCCTGCACAAAAAAAACTCTATAAAACTATCAAAATACTTTTTATAGTAAAAATACCATCAATATTTTTTCTTCCGTAGTTGAAGGTATACAGTTCCGTTTAAAATATTTAGATATCGGTATTAAGAAACCCATATGCCGCTAAACAGAATCAAACAAATAACCCTTGCGTCTTAGTGGCTGTGTTGCCTTGCTTGGAGTG
Organism: Ascarosepion bandense; assembly: GCA_037127315.1. NCBI lineage: Eukaryota > Metazoa > Mollusca > Cephalopoda > Sepiida > Sepiidae > Ascarosepion > Ascarosepion bandense. The sequence continues at coordinate 2,767,359 of JBBBDQ010001918.1, read as the reverse complement.
AAGTGATTAAAACAAAAAGTGAAGTGAAGCAAAAGAAATAGGCAAAGAAACGACTTCATGAGACAAGATGGCGAAAGCGGGATGAGGATGATGGCAAATAACCAACACGATAAAAAGATGTACAGAGCCGCGATTGTCTATGTACTGAAGGAATCAATCGGTTAAGTGTCATACATGATATACGCTTGGGAGATCATGTCTCGAAAAAAACATGACTGACTGGACAGAAGATTTTACCGCAGTAGGTTTGCATTACCTTCTGTAATAGACTGGTGGCTAACCATGGCTAAAGAACCCAATCTGTCTTGCTAATTAATCCATAGCTGAAGGTTGTCTGTTAAGTGTCATACGTGATACACGCTTGGGCGATCATGTCTCGAAAGAGACATGACTGACTGGGCAGAAGATTATCCCGCAGTAGTTTGCCATTTCTTTCTGCAGTAGACTGGTTGCCATTCAAAACTATAGAACTCGATCTTTCCTGTTATTTAACCCATAACTGGAAGGAAGAGACGGATTAATGCCTATCCCAAGAGTATTTGCGTGTAAGTGAATGCAGAGAATTCATCTGGAATTCGAACTCGGTTCCCCAATTTCTCGTTCTGAGCCGATATCCACTGCAGGGAGACGACATGGATTAATATCTTTCTAAAGGTTATTTACGCGTAAGTGAATGCAATGAATTCAACTAGAATCCGAACTCGGCTCTCCGATTCCTCGTTCGGAGCCGATATTTATTGCTCCAAAAACGCACATCCCAGGATATGTGATGTTATATATATATATATATATATTATTTTTTTTTTTTTTTTTTTTTTTTTTAAGTGCCTACCGTAGCGTGGTGAATAGGTCGTTCAGTTCGCAGGTCAGTTTCATTCTTGATTTATGCCGGACTACTGTTACTTTGGGGCAATGAAAGTGAAGCAAATAAGAAACTTAACGTAGCGTCACGGCCAGGGGACTCGCCTTGTAAACCCGTTTGTCACGCGTCTCTTACTTTTTGATTTCCATCCTTCATACGTCCAATCCGTTTGTGCTCGACTTCTTCCCTCCATCTTTCACTTTTTCATTCCCACCTCTCTTCTTTCATTCCTTTTTTTTTTTCATTCTTGTCTCATTTTTTTATTCCATCTTAAATATTTTTTCTTCATTTCTTTCTTCTTCCCGTACTTGTTTCATTTTCCTCCAAAATGTTGTTCCTGTCTTTCTTCTTTGTTTCATTCTAGTCTCTTTTTTTTTCTATCTTTCATACTTTTCTTCTAGTTTCTTTTTTTTTCCTTCATTTTTTCTTCCATTTTTTTTTCTTCCCGTCTCCCATTTTCGCTTTCTTCTTTGCGTTCTTCTCCCATTTTTCTTACACTTTTATTTTTTCTGTTTTTCTTTCTTGCACCATTTTCCCGTCTTCTTTCCTTTCTTCTTTTCACACTTGTCTCATTCTTTTACCCATCTTTCTTTTTTGTTTCTTTCTTCTTCACTTCTTTCTTTTTTGTTGTTGCCCCATTTTTCTCCCAGTTTTCATTTTTATTCCTGTCTTCTTTCATTCCTTTTTTTTTTTCATAAATCTCTCATTTTTTGTTCATCTTCCCTTATTTTCTCCCTGTCTCTCTTCTTTACTTCCTCTTTTTAGTTCTTGTCTCATTTTTTCCGTTTTTAAAGCTTTTCTTCCAGTGTCTTTTTTTTCTTTAGTTCTTTTCGTCTTTGTCTCATTTTTTTCCATATTTCATTCTTTACTTTTCTTTCTTCCTTTATTTTTTCTTTCATATTTGATTTCTTTTTTCTCTCTCCTTCCCTTTCCTTATTTCGTCTTCCTTTCATCACTGTTCCATTTTTTATTTCACAACTCATTCTTCTTTTTCTATCTTTCCTTCCTTCCTTCCTTCCTTCCTTCCTTCCTTTTCCTATTTGTCTTCCATATTTAATTATTTTTCCCAGTTTCTCTTCCTTTTTCTTTCTTTCCTTCTCATCTCTTTTTCGTTTTTTTTTCCTTTATTTCTTCTTTCATTTCTTCTTTCATTTCATTCTAATTTCCATTTTTTCTTTCCTTCGTTATTTTCTTCCTGACTTCCTTAATTCTTTCATTTTTCTTTCATATTTAATGCTTCAGTTTCTTTTCCTTTCTTTCTATTTCCTTTTTTTTTATTCGTTTCCTCCTGTCTCCTTTCTTTTTCCTTCCTTTCCTTCTTCCTTGCTTTCCTTTTTCCCATCCTTCTTTTCTTCCTTTTTCTATTCCATTTCGTGATTTCCTTCCTTTCTTCAATCGTTCTTTTTCGTTCTTGCCGAATTTTAGGACGGACTGACTGACGACCTCAACACGAGAAGCTCACTGCGTGTTGCCAGAGACACTTTGTCCCGCCCATCGTCCTTAAAAACCTCTACAAATCCTTGGTACACAACAGCCGTCAAGTCACCCACATTTGTTATTATTTCAAGAAGAGTATGTTTGCCTTTATATTTATCTTGTTAATGGTTCAGAGTGGAGATGTCTGTTGGTGGCCATCATTACATCTGCTTCTGCCTTCCCTCTCTCTATTTCTTTCTCAGTCTTGGTCTCTCTTAATATATATATACAGGGTGCGAGGGGTGAATTGTCGTCTGAATGACGCAAACGTGAAAATAACACTGACATATCATTTTAACAGATATATTTACCAAAATTACACAAAAATATCTTGAAATACTAAGAATTAAATTTATTCAATAAAATCGCCACGGCTTCTAAACTAGTTCGGAATTTACTACATCTTTCTGGACGGTCTCTTTGTTGTGCGTTGTGGTGCAGTGGATATCGGCTCGGAACTTGGGGAGCCGAGTTCGAATTCCACTTGAATACATTGCATTCACTTACACGCAAATACCCTTGGGAAAGGTATTATTCCGTCTCTTCCTTCCAGTTATGGGTTAAATAAGAGGATAGATTGGGTTCTATAGCCTTGGCTGGCAACCAGTCTACCGCAGAAAGCAATGGCAACCTACTGCGGGATAATCTTCTGCCCAGTCAGTCATGACTTTTTCGAGACATGATCGCCCAAGCGTGTTTCACGTATGGCACTTAACTGACTGACTCCTTGTTTAAGTTGGTGAATGATGCCATAATTCATGCCTTTAGTTCAATTTGGGTGTTACAAAGAGTTTTTTGGTCTCTTGCTTAACTTTGCCCCACACATAAAATTCAAGGGGCTTATAGTCTGGCGGGTGTTAATATAAGGTTTGATGTGGTCGCAGAAATTGTCTGACAGCCAAGACTAAGTTCTCTTGCTCGTGTTGCATGGTGCAGAGTCCTGTTGCCAGACATAGAATATTATTTACTGCCCCACCCCCCACACACAACCGCTTAAATATTTTTTGCCTTTATCAAGGCTAGAAAGTAAGAATTAAGTAGCTCTCGAAATAAGACATATTTTTCCTGTTCTTCTTTGTACCGTGTCTCTTCAAGAGGTAGGGGAACATAGCTCTCCACAGGCTCCTTTTATCGAGTAACTGGCCGTGTTTTTTTTGTTTTTTTTTTAATCATTTCACCCCAAGCAAGGCATTCCAATGCCACTATTGCGCAGGGGGTTACATAGGCGAAAGAGATGAGAAAGAGTGGTTAGGGGCTTACATAGGGGAAAGTGATGAGAAAGAGTGGTTAGATATAGGAAATGTCAGAAATATCAGTCAGTACACGCTTGGGCAGAAGATTTTGCCGCCTTAGGTTGCCATTACTTTCGGCGATAGACTGGTTGCCAACCCAGGCTATAAAACCCAATCTGCCGTGATATTTAACCCATAGCTGAAGGAAGTTTTCGCATAAGTGAATGCAACGAATTCAATTGAAATTTGAACTTGGCTCTTCAATCTTTTGTTCCGAGTCGATATTCATTGCACCACCCACGCACATCCAGTTAGTGTAACTGCCAAAATTCTCAACAAACGGAATTGACAAATTGCTCAATATACAATAGAAAAATAAAAAAAGGCAGAAGAGCAACATTGCAAAATTGTCGTAGTTTTAGGTACCCACTCGAATCGGTAATGTCATCCCCTCTCTCTCTATTCTCCAGCTTGGTGCCGGTGGTGGTGGTGGTGGTGCCGGTGCCGGTGGTGGTGGTGGTGGTGGTGCCGGTGGTGGTGGTGGTGGCGGAGATTGTTGTGGATCAAAAAGATTCTGACAAGACTATTCGCATGAATTTGATTTTGGTGGACAACTCTGCGTGACGGAGAAGCCCAGGAAACTTGGCCTGCACTCCCTCGAAACGCAAAAGAAATTGAGACAAGCGAGATCCAGCAAACTTTGTTGCTTCGGGCTGTCGAGGTCCGCTTTGATTGCTTCATCTCGACTAGCGCCGCCGGTTTGGTGTTTGCGATCATGAAGGTCTTTGTCAATTCCGCCATTGGGGTCTTCAGGAGTTGGCTGCATTGTTTGGTCTCTCCTCCTCAACCTTACCGCCATGGCGTGGTCCTACAGGAATTGGAACTCTAGACGGTTTTGCTGTTGCGAATACTGGATCAAAATAATACTAAGCAAACAATATATGAGCAAAACAAATCTAGGCAAAGAAACAGTAATAAGGCAAAAATGTCATAACGTATGAATAGTGTTCACACTCAAAAATGGGATACAGTCAAGTGGCTATAGTGTTCCGACCTCAAGAAAAAAATATGGATGATGAGACTGTGAATTATAATTTTTTATTGATTAGGAAAAAAACTCAGCATGCATTTATATGATTTGTCTATAAATTTGAGGAGGTGATGTAATTAGCAGTCAATCCTGACAGAAAATAGTTCTTGGGGTGATTGTGCATATCATAATGAGTGATAGGTTCGTGAATCTGATTAGCGTGTGAAAATTGATATATTTTCATATATTAATTTCTAAGTACAAGTTGGTACCAGCATTTCTTTCGCTAAAATGTTGACCCAATACAAGGTTTAAGAGACTTTCAAGGTAGAGATTTACGGAATGAGGTTTTAGCGTGACTCAGAGGAGGAAGTGAGTGTGAATTATAAGGATATGTACGATATAGACTTAGCTTCGAGATAGGTAGTTTCTCTCTGCCTTGTTTGTGTAATAATAATGAACTACCCGATTACTCATTTCAATGATAACAACTCTGTAAAAAAAACCGTCTAATTGCTAACAGTTCATCTCAACGGAATAACGTTTCTAATGTTCACATTCGATGTTGTCTAGTCATTACATCTTGAAAAGCAACATTAATAGTTACTTTTTTTATTATTTGTACACGAACGCTGTCCACTGGTGCTCGTAGGAAATACGCTAACAGTTTCACAAACAGGTAACTGGACTCCTGTTTCCCCGCAATATTTCCATGGGGTATCATCCATCCAATTAATTCTCGCCATTTTGTGTCGATTTTCTCTATTTTTCGTCGTTTGCATTTTTTTCATTTTTTAAATTTTTTTTCGTTTCTTTTCTATGTCTTTTCTACTTTCATTATTTTGCCCTTAACTACCCACGGTTTTTCTTTCCTTCCTTCTTACCTTCCTGTTCTTCTTTTCTTTGTTCAATTGCCCGACAGACCGGAAGTGACGTTCATTCTCGACAACAGTCCGAGCGATCGTCTGTCTATCCGGCCTCCTGTCGATCTCATTCGACGGAATTAATGATAGTCTGTATATTCTTACTGCATCAATGTTTCCGCACTTTTAATCCGACAAAAAAAAAAAAAAACAAAAAAAAAAAACAGAAGAGGAATTAAAAATAAAAGCTAAAAGCAGAATGTTAACTACTGAGAATAGGGCTTGACTGGATAGAAAAAAAAAGGTGTAAATTAAAAAGAAGTCAAGAAAATAGGGTAGAAAAATACTCCGATGATAATTGGTCGTATATAAATAATCGACTTATGGCAAATTGGCACTCAGCTTTTCTTAGCTACGTCAAAGTTTTTTCTGAGGATTTCTTTTTGTAATTTTTTGTATTTCTGTAATTTTATGAATATTTTATTATATAAAAATGCGGTAAAGTTATGGATAAACGCTCACACATGTGAGGACAGACAGACATAGAAAGTAGCAATAAAGAAATCGAAATATAGATAAAGAGGTACTTCAACGTTAGGTAAATATTAGCAAGCTTATCTCGATATTGGACAGGTTAAGAGGCTCATCCCTTGTTCCCTGTTTAGGATGTGGTTTCCGGCTTTCTCTTTTCCAATCTTCTCATTTCGTTTTTTTTTTTTTTTGTTTTTCAACTGGAGTAGACAGATCTATTTATCGCCCGGTTCACACTCCACCCACGTCTATTGAACAGGTTAAGAGGCCCATCCCTTGTTCCCTGTTTAGGATGTGGTTTCCGGCTTTCTCTTTTCCAATCTTCTCACTTTTTTTTTTTTTTTCAATTAGAGTAGATAGATCTATCTATCGCCCGCTTCACACTCCACCCACGTCTATTGAACAGGTTAAGAGGCTCATCCCTTTTCCCTGCTTAGGATGTGGTTTCCGGCTTTCTCTTTTCCAATCTTTTCACTATTACTGCACATCAGTTGCGTTACCGCCTTGCTCGGGGTGATTCGATTAAAAAAAATATCAATTAAAAAAGACTTGGGAGTTTGATCCCCACTGAGTGCTCCTTAATTTATATCTTGTGCCACAACTAAACTATGCTTGGTAAAGGTCTATATTTGAGAACTTTAACGGGCTGAAGATTCCAGTCGAATTCGTTGCATTCACATGCAGCCAAATACCCTTGGGAAAATTATTAATCTAACTCCTCTCCCTCCAGTTATGGGTTAAATAGCAGAGCAGATTGGATTTATAACCTTGATTTTTCAATTAGTCTACCGCTGAAAGAAATGTCAACCTACTACTGGAAAAATTTTCTGCCTAATGAGCCATGGATATAAAAAGACATGATCGCCCAAGCGTGTATCGCGTATGATAGTTAACTGATTCATCTGGATAAATAAAAATTAATACCAGAACTGATTGGGTTCTATAGACTTGGTTGGCAACCACTCTATCGGAGAAAAAAATGAAAGCCTACTGCAGGAAAAAGTTCTGCCTAGTCAGTCATGGATCGAAAGAGACATGATCGCCCAAGCGTGTTTAACGTAAGGTACTTAACTGATTGATGTGGATAAAAGAATTGAATAGCAGGACAAATTGATCTTCATAGCCTTGGTTGGCAACCAGTCTACCACAGAAAGAAATGGCAACCTACTGCGGTAAAATCTTCTGCCTAATCAGTCATTGTTCAAAAGTGACATGATCGCCCAAGCGTTTATCACGTATGGCACTTAATTGACTGATCTGGATAAAAGAATTGAATAGCAGGATAGATTGCTTTCTATAGCCTTGGTTGGCAACCAGTCTACCATAGAAAGAAATGGCAACCTACTGCGGGAAAATCTTCTGCCTAATCAGTCATGGATCAAAAGTGACATGATCGCCCAAGTGTGTACCAAGCTTGGCATTTAACAGATTAACTGATGTGGTGTAATGCTTAGCAATCTTTTTATGCCAGACCAATTTCGACTGAATAGTGATTTCAATTCTCACTGTGTGTCCCGTAAATTCGGCCTTGTGTCACATCTGAGCTACTCCTGGAAAATCAACATGCACTTACCGATATTTTTTTTTAATGAGAAACTTATTGCTACATCTTAGTTGTTAATTTTTTTAAATCATATCACCCCAAGCAAGGCAGTAACGCCACTGATGCGCAGGGGGCTACTTAAGAGTAAAAAGATTGGAAAAGAGAAAGCTGGAAACTACATCCTAACCAGGGAACAAGGGATGAACCTCTTTACCTGTTCAATAGACGTGGGTGGAGTGTGAACCGAGCGATAGTTTAGTCTATCTACTCCAATTGAAAAAAAAAAAAAAAGTAAAAAGATTGGAAAAGAGAAAGCCGGAAACCACATCCTAACCAGGGAACAAGGGATGAGCCTGTTCAATATATGTGGGTGGAGTGTGAACCGGGCGATAGATCAATGTTTTAATTTCGATGTTCATACTATGTTTTCTTCTGTTTAACGCCAACAACACTCATACAAGTCTCAAGGCGATTCTTATTGGTTGATTGTGTGTAGTTCATGGCTTCTTATATTTCTTGACACCATTTCCCTGACTCTTTGCTACTCACTTAAAAATTGATGATGTGATAGTTGATGACCCTCGAGTCAGTGGTTAGCCATCTCTTTTATATACAGTAATAATTACAATAATATGGATGCGCGTTGTGGTGCGGTGGATATCGACTCGGAACGACAAATCGGAGTGCCGAGTTGGAATTCCAGTTGAATTCGTTGCATTCACTTACGCACAAATACCATTAGGAAAGGTATTATTAATCCGTATCTTCCTTTCAGTTATGGGTTAAATAATAGGACAGATAGCCTATAGCCTTGGCTGGGAACCAGTCTACCGCAGAAAGTAATAGCAACCTACTGCTATTTCAACCGAAATTTCGTGATAGCAACAGAGATGAAGACATCAGTCCGATCGTAAATACTGTAAATAATGACAACTCCTCATCCTAGAAATTTAGTCAGAAATTTTTTATATGTGTGATCTGAGAAGATTTGGGTTAAGTATATTTACAAGGAAGGAGATTATACTTAAAAATGAAAATCTATTTGGTCAAATAAAATTATTTTTAAGCAGTGGTTCCCAAACATATTTTTCTCGACCGCATTTAAAATAATTTAAAAAAGAATAAATATATGTACGTCTCACCAAATTTGATGTGATAAAAATACATTTAAAAATTAAAATAAAAAAGACAGAGAGATAACCGCAGATTCGAAGTCAGAACTTAATCATTGATATCTCTTTCGTCCAATTAGCGGACTTTTGTTACTATATTCTTAATCTATATATATATATATAAGGCAATCTGTGAGTCTGTGTGACTGTTCCCTATGCACGCCTACATTTTTAAGCTACGCCATTCAAACTTTCTAGGGACACATATCTACAGGGAAGCCAGGTTGACACATACTTTTTGAGTTATGTTCAGCAATTTTCCCTTTCGCACTTTTTGGCCAATGGAGCCGGTTGTTTATATTTGCTCCGTAAAACATCTAAGATCTAAGATGGTTGCTAGATTACGTCACAGAAATCAAATCACACGTGTCAAATGCGACTAAAATATTTCTTTATTAAAAAAAAAAATGAGCCTTTATATTTAATTTTTATTTCGACGTTTTAAAAACTCATTTGGTCAACAAAAAATGTGAATATTTTTCCCCTTAATTTTGAAATGAAGGAAATATTTTTTTAAAAAAGCGTTTTTTCAAACAAAAATAAAATATGTAAAAAAAAAGTGCAATGGTTAATTTAATTATTTAAATTTTTTTTTCAGATTTAATATTTCATGCTTCAGAAAATAAAATTTAAAAAAAAATAAAGCATTTTTTCGCTAAATATTTTATGCAGGAAATCAACTGTCTGTAATTCGTGTGGCATTACTGTAACTTTATCTTCTAAAATTAAATGTCTACACTTTTAAATATTTTTCGAAAATTTCTGAACTGAGAGCGTAATAGTTTTTATATTTCTAATTTCAATAAAATAAATAATTGTTATTTTTATGTTAAATTCATTTAGTCAACAAAAAATGTAAATATTTCCCCCCCGTAATATTGAAGCAAAAACAATTAAATCACGTTTACGTAAAACAAAAGAAAATAGATTTTTAAATGGAATTTTTTAACAACTTTTAAACAACAACTTTTTATATATTTATTTTTTTATATAACCGAGTCCTACTACTAAAATGTTCTGAGTTGAACGGGCAACGCCGGGTTATGATGATAGTGCTTCATATAATGGAAAAATATTACATTGATGAAATTGGTCAATAATAATTTATAAATATCTACACTGGGAATTCTATACATTGAATTACAAGTAATCTATAATAATATTTTACGTTCTGTAATTAGATTTTTTATATATGACTTTTTAAAACTAAATACTTGATTCTTTCATTCAAATTCCGCCTTACCTATCTTCCTCAGCAGCACCTATGAGGCGCGACTCCCTGTTTGGGAACCTATGTCGTAAGGCTACGAACTTATTGACGTATATCCGTAGATCTTCCCAGTAGGCATCAGCTCAATTCTTATCATGGTCGCTTTTCCTTTTTGTACTTGCAAACGTCTCAAAACGTAACGAGCGGTAAGTACTTCAAGTGTAATATAAGCATTCAAGGTACTTAGATGCACATATGTTAACTGGCATATAAGCAGATGTAAAGGAATAAACACCACAAAATGAGGTTATGAAGGCCAACGACACACAGGAACAAAGTGGAGCCTGTTTTTAATCTTTAAGCAACGATAGTGAAATAACAAACGAGATCTCGTCATATCAAAGAAGGAAGTTGTCTGTGGGCCACATTTTACCCGACGGGAAATTGAAAACATTACTTTTCAATCATTATTATTATTATTATTTTTTTTTTTTTTAATCGTATCACACCGAGCAAGGCGGTAACGCCACTGATGTGCAGGGGGCTACGTAATAGTGAAAAGATTGGAAAAGAGAAAGCCGGAAACCACATGCTAAACAGGGAACAAGGGTCATTATTATTTTTTTTTTAATTCTATCACCCCGAGCAAGGCGGTAACGCCACTGATGTGCAGGGGGCTACGTAATAGTGAAAAGATTGGAAAAGAGAAAGCCGGAAACCACATCCTAAACAGGGAACAAGGGTCATTATTTTTTTTTTTTTTTTAATTCTATCACCCCGAGCAAGGCGGTAACGCCACTGATGTGCAGGGGGCTACGTAATAGTGAAAAGATTGGAAAAGAGAAAGCCGGAAACCACATCCTAAACAGGGAACAAGGGTCATTATTTTTTTTTTTTAATTCTATCACCCCGAGCAAGGCGGTAACGCCACTGATGTGCAGGGGGCTACGTAATAGTAAAAAGATTGGAAAAGAGAAAGCCGGAAACCACATCCTAAACAGGGAACAAGGGTCATCATTATCATTATTATTTGTGGGTGGTGGGATATGCTAATGAAGATGACAGTACACAACATAAAGAAAAAGAAAGAGCTTACAAAAAGGAAAGAACGAACGAATAAAACAGATAAGAAAAGAGAGAACGAATTTATGAAAGAAGGAAAGAATAAAATAGAATGTAAGACGTTAAGAAGAATGAAGTTAAGCAGTTAGAAAGAAAAAAGAAAACAGAATTATGCAGAACGAAAGGAAGAAGTTACAAGAAAGAAAGTGTTAAAAGAAAGAAAGTGTTAAAAGAAAGAAAAAATAAAGGCGTCAAAAAGAAGTAAAGATGTTCAGAAGGAAGAAAGAAAGAAAGAAAGACGGTTACAAAAAGAAAGAGTAAAAATGAAAGAAAGTACAGATAGCGAAAGAAAAAAAGAATGAAAAAGATAAGGAAAACGAAATTAAGCAAAAAGAAAGCAGGAAAGAAACAAAAGGTTACCAAAAAAAAATATATATATAAACAAAAAATAAATAAAAAAGGAAGAAATTGAAAGAAAAATATAGAAAGAGGAAAAGGGAAAAAGAATAAAAAAGAAAACAAGAGAGAACGAAATATATATTAAAGAAAGAAAGAGGTTAGAAAAAAGAAAGAAAGAATCAAAAAATGAGAAATCTGGGAAGCAAGGTGTTCCAAAGAAAGGAGTAAAAAAGACATAGAGAAAAGTGAGCCCAATTAAGAAAGAAATCATTTACAGAGAAAAGAAAGTTTCAAACAGAATGAAAGAAGTTAGTTATAATGAAATTTATCGGAAAGAAAAGAGCATGAGGAAAACAGCGAGTCACCTAAGTAACGAACTTATCTAAATGGACGGCAGCAGAATGGGTGGGATATTAAAAAGACAATCACTGGAGAGAGCTACAAAGGTTAGGAAATTGTGGAGAACCATGATCGCTCACGTCGTGAAGAGAAACCCATAGCAACTTAAAAATTCTGAATTTAACTCTTTATTCAATCAACGAAAGATAGATTGTTCTCGTTCTGCAAACCATGCTAAAGGATATTTCAACTTGCTTTTACTTGGCACTGTTTAGTTACTGCTCGCAATATTTTAATTGGTTTTAAGCCTGTACTACCGGGGGCAGGGACTGAACTCAAAATATGCCGATATGCTTGAGATTGTTTTTGCTTAAACTGTCAAGTTCTTCTTCTTCTTCTTTTTCTTCTTCTTTGTGCCTTGTTCTTTCAGGACGTAGGCGATCATGGCTTTCCACGTCTCCCTATCCCTGGGGGCTCTTATCACGCCTTCTCCTGTTACACCACGCAACCCCTGTTTTGTCATCCACCTGCTCAGGTCCTTCAAATATGTTATCCGCTGCTTTCCTCTATCTCTTTTCCCCTCTATCTGCCCTGTTAGTATCAGGTTCTCCGAGCCATCCTTCCTCATTGCATGTCCCTGGAATTTCAGTTGTCTCTTCCTGATGCTCAATATTAATTTCCTTTTCGTTTCGATCCTCTCCAAAACCTCATCATTGCTCACATGCTCGATCAATGATATCCGCAGCATCCTTCTGTAGAACACATTACAGTTGTTTCAAGTTTTTCGTTCATCTTTGAAGATATTGTCCAGCATTCACTGCCATATTCAAGAACTACATCACATAGCAATCCAGTAATATGTTTTCTGTCTTTTAATACTTTACTCAATATCCTTCCCATCGCTGCAATATTTCCGCTTTCTCCAATATTATAGTTCCATCCTTGAATTTTATACATCCTGTTGAGGAACAAGTTTTTTTTTGTCCTGTCAGTTCTCTTATTTCTTTATTCATGTCTGCTTTATTAGTCCTGCTCAATCTCTCTACTTCTGCACATTTTTCGTTGAGACATTCCTCTTTAGCCTGTCTGCATTTGTTCCTTATTTTCTTGCGTTGTTTTCTGTATTCCATTCCATGTCTTGGCATCATTTTCTATTTCCTTTGCATGATGTCAAGAAACTCTGCAGTCATCCACTAGTTTTTTATTCTTTGCCTGATTTTCTTTGGGGCAATGTTGTTTGATAATGTCACTATCGCTTCCTTTAGTGAGTCCCATTTCGAGTGTCCTTTTCCATATAGTTATTTGCATTTGTTTTTCACGCTGTTAGTGTATTCTTTCTACAGGTTGAGGTCCTTCACGAGCATGTTTTAGTTTAGTCTTGGTGCTGAACTAGGCTTCTTCATTCCCCGGAGTTTCGCCCTTAGATCTTTATTTGAGAGAGTTAAAAAGCGACTACGTGGCCTTATGGATGATGAATTATTCCTCACCTTGAAACTCTTATTCGACAGACAAAACGTTGCTAGCCTCTCACAACTCTATCACGATTACTATGGCAGATGATTGAACGAGTTACGTCCCTTAGTTTCACCTGCTCAGTTCTTTACTCATCTTCTTTCCTAGAAAACGAACTCCCGAGAGGATGCTTTCATGACAACTAGAATCTTGGTCTCTTCAAGTTACAGAGCAACTGATATGCATCCTACACATCCTCATTGTCCATTCCCCTTCCTAACAGCAATCTGACTTAGTCACAATCTACCTTAAGTGGCTCTTGGTTGGGTGAACTATAATATAGCCCACCAACACACACACAAAAAACAAACAAACATTGCAACAAGCTTAATTCTTTAGTGCCACCAGATCAGGCATTTTACAGTCAAGATCCGCATTGTTACATACAGAAGATTGAAACACCCAAATTCTCTACATAATTCTTTGATAAGAAGGGCGTTCCATTCCAAACCCTTCTTCCCAAGAACTGCTATTTTGTGGAAGAAACTCCCATGTGGGTGCTTCCTAGAACACTACAATATTAATTAATCTCTTCAAATATAGAGTCAATTATTTTATATCCTTTAGATCGTCATAATCTTCATTTTTTAATCCCCTTTCTCACATTCATATCACACACTTCATTCAGCAACCTCTATCTTGAGTGGCTCGTTAGTCATGTATTGAGTTAACTTTAGTAAATAGTAAAAAATGGTTGTAGATTGTAAAAATGACCCTAACCTTCTGATAAAAAGCAACAAGTTGAAAATAAGAACTAGTCAAGGATTAATAATAATAATAATAATAATAATAATAATAAATTGATATCTAACCTACACATACTACTATTCTCCCCCACAAAAAAGACAAATATTGCAACAAACTTAATTCATTCATCCCCCTGCCTTACAGCAATCTCACTCAGTAACCATCTACTTTAAGTTGTCCTTGACTGGGTAAACTATAATCAGTCAGTTAAGTGCCATATGTGATACACGCTTGGGCGATCATGTCTCGAAAGAGACATGACTGACTGGGCAGAAGATTATCCCGCAGTAGGTTGCCATTGCTTTATACCCTCCCTTAAAAAGAAAAAAAAACAAACAAATATTGCAACAAACTTACTTCTTTTACACCCCTCCCTTATAGCAATATCACTCAGTAACCATCTACTTTGAGTTAACTTTGATTGGGTAAACTATTATACCACCCCCAACCAAAAATTTAAAAAAACAAAACAAAACAAAAAAAAAAAAACATTGCAACAAGCTTAATTCTTTAGTGCCACCAGATCAGGTATTTTACAGTCAAGATCCGCATTGCTACATACAGAAGGTTGAAATACCCAAATTCTCTACATAATTCTTTGATAAGAAGGGTGTTCCACTCCAAACCTTTCTCCCCAAGAACTACTGTGTTGAGAAAGAAGCTCCCACATGGATGCTTCCCAGAATGCTACAATCTTAATCTTTTCAAGTCTAGAGTCAATTATTATATATCCTTTAGATTTTCATAATCTTCACTTTCTAATTCCTTCTCTAACATTCATATCACACACCTCATTCAATAATAATCTACCTTGAGTGACACTTAATTGAGTGAACTATAATAAAAATATCAGTTGATATCCATCCTACATATACTACAATACTCCCCCACAAAAAAGACAAATATTGCAACCAGCTTAATTCTTTCATCCCCCTCCCTTATAGCAATCTCACTCAGTAACCATCTACTTTGAGTTGTCCTTGATTGGGTAAACTATAATACCCCACTTAAAATATATATATATATTGCAGCAAGCTTAATTCTTTAGTGCCACCAGATCAGGCATTTTACATTCAAGATCCGCATTGCTATATACATAAGGTTGAAACACCCAAATTCTCTACATAATTCTTTGATAAGAAGGGCGTTCCATTCTGAACCCTTCTTCCCAAGAACTGCTGTGTTGAGGAAGAAACTCCCACGTGGATGCTTTCTAGAATGCTACAATCTTAATCTTTTCATGTTTACAGTCAATCATTATCTCTCCTCTAAACCTTCATAATCTTCACTTCCTAATCTTTATCTCTTACATTTATTTCGCAAACCCTATAATCTACACTCTTGTACAAATTAATTTAAACAACTTCTTTAGTTTCCATACGATCAGTTTTAGACCCACTGGAGTAACAAGTTGTAATCGATTTCTGTTTTAGCTTCAGATTAGTTAATTTGCAGTGGTGTGCAGTAATCTAATCTAAATCTAAACTTATATATAAATGGAACTTTATCTGTGTGTGTGTCTGTGTGTATTCGTTACCTATAGACTCCGAAACGGCTGAACCGATTTTCTTGAAAATTTACACAGTTGTAATAAGCGTCTGCGGGTGTTCTTAGGTAAGTTTTGTGTCGAGGTACCCCCGATGAATATCGAAAATCGATGATCGAAAACATTGAAGGAGTGGTCTGATTTTAATCAAATTTGATACTCATAGACAAAGACATAAGAAACGATATTCAGAAGTTTCAAGGTTGCAGTTCTTACAAGAGTGGAGAAAATCGATAATATATATATATATATATATATATAAGGCAAGATGTTTGTGTGTGCATCTGTCTATCTGCTTATATATCTGTATTTTTTTCAGCCCTTTTATTTTAGTTTTTTTTCGAGTTTGGCTCTAAGTAGGTATAATTGTAGATTTTAGTCTCAGAGGACTTATTTAGCCTTCAAAATTCAGTTTACGACGAAAAAAACTTATTTAATATCGATACCAGGAAATCAAAATTTGACTTAAATCCATTCATTTTTCTTTCAGTCTCCGGTTTCGCTTTAACTGGAAACAACTATTACTTTTTAGTCTTTCGTGCCAACGTCCAAAGAGTCTGAGCTCCAGGACCATGGATTAGTTTTAAAGCTTTCATTACACCCGAGCAAAGCCGGGCTATACCGCTAGTGTGTGTGGGTATATATATATATATATATAATAGGTGCGATTGGTAAATTGTCGCAATTATCTTATTATTTCAGATATTCTTTAGGCTGAGTCTGAGCTCCAGGACCATGGATTAGTTTTAAAGCTTTCATTACACCCGAGCAACGCCGGGCTATCCTGCTAGTATGAATTTATTTTCAAGGGTGTATAACGAAATGTATTCGGCATTGAAAAATATTGCGTCATCTGTGATCGCATCAGATTTTTATCACGCTCCTACACTATTGTCTCGACTATCAATTCATTGTACTACGGCTATTGTCTGTGATGGACGTTACTCTAAGGAAGCGTGCGAAAATTATAACGCTGCACGAACATACTGGCAAGCATTACAGGGAGATCGTGTTGGTGTCAGCCTTTCAACTGTCAGTCGTGACATCAGGACAAAGAAACAAACTGGACCCATTTGTCCAAAACATAAAGGAAAATGCGGTCGGAAGAGGAAAACAACGCCAAGAGACGACGTATACGTGATCAGAGAAATTGTGAAAGATCCTAGGAAGATATTATTCGTTTGGTTTCAATTAATTTGAACATGGGTGTAACCTTGAGTGGTTGTCGATAGGGTGAACTATAATAAAAAAATAAAAATAAAAAGTTACAACGAGCTTCATCCTTGCGGTCCACCTGACCAAACCTTTATAGTTAGGAAGCGCCTTACCATATTCTCGGGGACATATTATCCCGATTCCATTTATGTTCATTTATTTAAGAATCTGTTTGAGTGGAACTCCTTATCCTTTGATAAGGAGTAAGTTCCACTCAAACAGACTCCTCCCCAGAACTGTCACATTGTGAGACTCGCGAGAGGGAGAATTGCTGATAACTACAATCTTAACCTCTTTAATTCCAAAGACAACCAATATCTATCCTAAAATTTCTCACATTACGCCCTTCGTGCGATCACCGTTCTCTCTCAGAACAAAGTCACTCAATAACACACTACCTTGAGTGGACTTTTTTCATACTCTGTACAGAAATTTGTTTTTAGCAAGAAAGCTGAAAATAAGCCCCAGGAAGATTCTAATATTATTAATATTGCTACCATGTGATTCAACTCATCAAATTCCATAAAAATCAGTACTAAAATGGAAATTAACAAAATGCACAAAATCTGTAATTATTAAGTGTCTAAAGTTGCTATTAATATTGCCCATAATTCAATTTAATTGGCATTATGTGATCCTATGTAACAAATTATATGAAAATAAGCATTAAATTGGAAATGCACAAACTCTGCAATTACTAGGTTTCTAATATTGTTATTAATATTGCTTAAAATTATTTTTAATTGACACCATGTGAATCTACTCATCAAAATACATAAGAATCAACATTAAAGTCAGTCAGTTAAGTGCCATACGTGATACACGCTTGGGCGATCATGTCTCGAAAGAGACATGACTGACTGGGGAGAAGATTATCCCGCAGTAGGTTGCCATTGCTTTCTGCGGTAGACTGGTTGCCGACCAAGGCTATATAAACCCAATCTGTCCTGTTATTTAACCCATAACTGGAAGGAATAGGCGGATTGATACCTTTCCCAAGGGTATTTGCGCGTAAGTGAATGCAATGAATTCAGCTGGAATTCGAACTCGGTACCCCGATTTCTCGATCCAATGCACCACAACGCACATACAACATTAATGTAGAAATGCAAACAATACAATTATTAGAGTGCTAATAATAATATTGGTCAAAATTAATTTTAACTGATCAGTGCGATTCTGTTCAACTTACATAATTAATATTAAAGAGTTAATGCACAACAAACACAAAATCTGTAATTATAAGGTTTATATGATTAATATAGTTCAAAATTAATTTTAATTGACAATTGCTATTCATTAAATTACATAATAATCAACATTAAACAAGAAATGCAACAAATGCACAAAATCTGCAATTATTAATTTTCGAATATTGTTTTTCTTTTCTTTTTTTTTTCATATTTCTGGAAATTAATTTGAATGAACATCATATGATTCTACTCAGGATATTATATAAGAATCGATATTTAAGTGGAATTTTTTCTAAAGCATAAATTATTTGATTTCTAATATTGTTATTAATATTGCTCAAATTATTTTAATAGACATCATGTTATGTCCATCCCTTTACATAAGAATCAACATTAAAGTGAAAATGCACAAAATGTTTATTACGCAGTAATTCTATTTCGGAAGGGGCTTGAAGCTTCTCCTCCAAAATGGTGTGCCGGGAGGATTTGAGCTGTTTTCCCTTGGTATTGCCGATAAACCCTCATTAAAGCTAACCTGGTGTCACATTCTTTTGCGACACGGGAGCTCGTTTAAATTCATATCTTGAGTGATTATTGGTCCTTGTATTGAACTAAAGGTAGGTATATATTTATATATATAATATATATATATATATATATATATATATATATACACACTATCGGCCATAAATATTACGTTATCCCAGTGTTTAAAAGAATGATGTATTTCATACTATATTTTAGTATTTATTGCCAAGTGAATAATTGTAAATGAAAATAGAATGGTTCTTTTGTTAATACTACACAATAACATGTGAATCAAATGAATTTATAAATATTTAATAATTACCTATATTGCAGTTACATCAACGAAAGAATGAAGAAAATTTAGGGTGATTCGGATGAGTTCATCTTTGCTTCTTTGCCTTGTAAAAATTTGCAAAGTAATAATAACAAAAGAACCATTCTATTTTCATTTGGCAATAAATACTAAAAATAGTATGAAATACATCATTTCTAAAAAAAAAAAAAAAAACTGGAGTGGCCTAATAATTATGGCCGGTACTTTATATATAATAAACTCCCTCGTCGAATTCGACATATGAGGATCTGACAGCCTAATTACTTCAGTCATGAAACCAAGTTAAACCGCCAGAAGACCCACACAAGTGATTCGAATGAAGTAGTGAAGGCTTGTGCAGAACCACCCACACTTTTCAGAACTATTGATGCACTCAGTCGTTGCATATAAATGCCACAGATAAAGCAAACAGTGGTCCCTAGGCTTATTTTCAATTACCACACAACAGATTACCACTACCTGCTGCGTTAGACTGGTTGACAGTAAAGGCTATAGAACCCAGTCTGTCCTGTTATTTAACCCATAACTGGAGTTTAATATCTTTCCTAAGAGTATTAGCGCATAAGTTAATGCAGGGCATTCAACTGGAATTCGAACTCGGCTCCCCTATTTCTCATTTCGAGCCGATATCCACTGCACTACAACATATATATATATAACACATTATTTCCTTCTTTCCCATGTCTACCTTCTTTTTCTATCTTTAATGCGACTTATTACACATCCTCAACTATGATATCTTTTTGACTACGTCTGAAACATTACGCTTATCTTCTCAAGACAATCATATATGTCGATCACACCCAGCAGACCCTTCCCTTGAGAAAAAAACGCTTACCTTAAAACCTGGAGCGATCAAAAACACTTGCCATCCATCGAAAAGTAGATAAAGAAAGGTCCCCCTACAATGCTTAATTTTCTGCCTCATGAAGACTCCTTCCCGTTTGGATTAAAAAAAAAAAAGTTTTGAAGGATATTATATTTCCTTTCTGTTCGGTGAGGTTCTTCTCAGTGGTCAATCTGTTTTCATCATCCCTGTTTGTATTAACGGACGACGGGTGGCTTTTAGTTTGGCAGACAATTACACAGAATATCTTATGGCATAAATTAATGAAAGCTATAATTAATCGGATAATGAGTATGGATATGAGCAGAAATAATTATATCTATAGTTTGGCCCAGATAGGTTTTTGAAACAAGTCATTCGGTACAGTTAGGGTTTGCTTAACGTCCGTCTAGCTAAAATCTTTTCTATATCTATAATAGTATATTTATTTTCGAACTTCGACGTTGACATGTTTGCGTACTAATCATTATCATACTTATGTTTTGATGGTGGGAAGAAAGAATTAGAATTTGGTTTCTTTTTTTTTGTTTTTGTTTTTTGTTTTTTTGTTTTTTTTACGCTACAGCTGAAAGATAAGGTCTTGCAGCAGGAAGGGAGCTTCGGTCGGTTTTACGGCTTTTCCACATTTATTCTTCTCAAGTTCTGCATTTGTACAAAACTTAGCTAGAAGAAATTGTGTTGCCACATCCCTCCGTCAGCGGAATCTGTAGTCCATTGGAACTATATATAGTAGTAGGCATTTGTCGGCCAGAGTTGACCATGAGGAGCATCCTAGTTGTCTGCTTGGCTGGAACATTGGCGTCTGTGACTGTAGAAGTCGGTGCAGGAGTGGCAGTCTTTGTTGCAGAGGCTGCATTTATGTATTGTTTCTGGTCTGTCGGAGCTATCATTTTGCCTTCTGCGAACCCGCCACTCTATGGCGACTTGTGTCAGTTGCTCCTCCTTTCAATTGCGTTGTTGGGCCAGGGTTCCTCTCCATTTGGTCCGGTTGACTGCTACACTTTCCCATAAACTCCGTGTTGATGCCCACATCCTTCATATCGCGTTTTATGATGTCACAATATCGCAACTGTGGCTGCCTAGTGTATCTTCTTCCAGAAGTCAGCTCTCCATGCAGGAGGTCTTTTGGAATGCGACCGTCTGGCATGCAGTGGACATAGACTAGCCAGCAGAGTCTGTGCTGTTTATGGAGTGTGAACATGGTGAGCAGACCCGCGCGAGACAGGACCTCAGTGTTGGGCACCTTGTCTTGCCTTGAGATTCCCAATATGTCCTATGCTTCTCACGTGGAAGGTTTTCAGACGCCTCTCCTGCCCTGCGTACATGGTCCATTTCTCGCTACCGTCTTGCAGTGTGCTGATGACACAGGCATTGTATACAACCATCTTTGTTTTCTCTGTCAACTTGAACTTCGACCAAATACGTGTTGTGAGGCGCGCAAGGATTGTGGCTGCCTTCCTAATTCTCTTGCCGAGCTCAATGTCCAGGGAGAGGTTTCCAGTGATGGTAGAGCCAAGGTAGGTAAACTGATGGACCACACCCAGCTCATAGTCATTGATGGTGATGACCTGTGGTGATACGGTACTTTGACCCAGGACGTTTGTTCTTTTATTTATTTTTTCAAGCTAATGGTCAGCTCAGGGTCTTTGCATGTATGAGAGAAATGACCAATCAGTGTTTGAAGTTCACGCTGGGTGTGGGATGCTAATCATCAACAAACAACAGACCTTTTCGTACTTTAGTCTTGGCTCTAAGACGGACGAGATTGAAAAGCCTGCCATCTGATCTCGTATGCAGATAAATCCCTTCCCCATGATGTGCCGAATGCGTACTTCAGACGTAGCGCGAAGAAGATTCCGAAGAGAGTGGGAGCGACGACACAACCCTGTTTGACCCCCGCTGCAGATGTTGAAGGGCTCCGAGGTGTTACCGTTGAACTGCACAGTACCCCGCATATTGTTATGGAAAGACTCAATCAAGCTCAGCAGCTTGGGTGGGCAGCCAATATTGGACAGGATTCTGAAGAGGCCCTCCCAACTAACGAGGTCGAACGCCCTGTTCAGATCGATGAATGCAACGTATAGGGGAATCTGAAGGTTCTCTGCACTTCTTCTGGAGTTGACAGTGTGAGGAGATCATGTCTAATGTTGATCATTCTGATCGAAAGCCGCACTGCGACTCCGGGTAAGCATGTTCAGCCAGTTTCTGCAGACGGAACAAGATCACCCGATCAAAGACTTGATGCAGAGTAGAGAGATACCTCTGTAATTGTTTCAGTCGCTTCGCTCGCCTTTGTTCTTGTAGAGAGTGAGGATCGTAGCGTACCCAATGTCCTGTAGTATAGCCCTTTCTTTCCATGTGTGTATTTGTCTATATTTCTGAGATGAGGTAGTATTTATATTATTCGAACTATTATCCACATCTTTGTTGCCATTTGTACGACGTTTCGGTCGTTGTACGCTCCGGCCTTCTTAAGATGCTTAAGGATACATGTCCCAGCGGATATAGATGTTGGTTAATTCCTGACTTGACTCAGAATTGTGAGTTCAATACTAGGCTACAGCAGTAGTTATCAAGTAACTTGCAGGGTTAGAGGGAGATACTTCATGACTTCCAATCGTGCCATTACTACTACGCAAGGAATGAGAGTCATTGTAATAAAGGGTTCGGTTCGAAATTCCTAGCACCTGAAGAAGGCCGAAGCGTACATCGGCCGAGACGTCGTACAAATGGCAACAAAAATGATGACAGTAGTCCGAATAATGTAAATACTCTCTCTCTCTCTCTCTCTCTCTCTCTCTCTCTATATATATATATATATATATATATGACAGGTTATGACAGGTATGACAGGTTATAGGGGGTGTTAGGAAGTGGGTAAGAGAAGAATAAGAATACTGATGAGAGTGGAGTGGACGGAGAAGGGAGCATGAGAGGGAGGATACAGGTTAGTGAGATAGGAGATGACTATTGACTTTACATGTTTTTTTAAAATCATATCGCTCCAAACAAGGCATTCCACTGCCACTATTGCGCTTGGGGCTACATAGGGGGAGGTAAATAGGAAGAGTGGTTAGATATAGGAAATGTCAGAAGGGGGGTGATAGATAGTTGGGTGGGTGGGAAGAGTGTTTGAAAGAATGGAAGTTAGTGTGTTTGTAAGAATGGAAGTTAGTGTGTTAGGAGGTGTCTATTGACCTTACATTTAAACTCCTGGAGATTGTAGCCGTCGGGGAGGAAAGTCATGAGAAAGAGTGACAGGTTATAGGGAGTGTCAGCGAGTGGGTAAGAGAAAGAAGAGAATACTGATGAGAGTGGAGTAGACGGAGAAGGGAGCATGAGAGGGAGGATACAGGTTAGTGAGTTAGATGACTTTACATTTACATTTAAATTCTTGGAGATGTATAATCATGCATATTATCCTACACCTATAGTACGATTTTGAGATTCATGCACTATATATATATATATATATATATATATATATAATCTCCAAATATAAGGTAGGTATGGAGCGAATAAAATTTCGTATCCCAAAAAACACACACATTATTCTTTAAAAAAAAGTGTTCAATTCAAAGTAGACCGAATAATATTTATTTAGAATTTATAACATAAATATGTTATATCACTACAAAATGGCTACTTTTGTAGAGATATTATAACATAATTATGCTATAAATTCTAGATAAATATATATCTATCCCTCCTCTAAGATACTCAATAGTAAATACGTCGGTATATATGACGGCATATTGATATAATTATTTTGCCGCCATTTTTACTCATTTTATAGATTCAATGTCGTGAGGTTTAATTATTTAATTAACAAATGATGGTAAACGGTATTTTTAATTTCCTTTGGATCGGCCAATGTGTGACTATTTCAGCAGGTATGAGAGACGGACGGCCGTCACAGAATTTTATATATAGATTACCATGAATATGGGGGAATGAGAATGGCTTTTTTCTTGCCTTTTTCACGTTTAGGAATTCAGAATTTTCCTTTTCTTAGATTGGTTGTCATCTACAGAGTTCACTTGCTGTAAGACATTTTTTAACAATTGATCTGACAGTATACAGACGAGAGTTTAGATATTTTTAAAGTGACCAAAAAGCCATTTAATTTTTTTTTTAATCATTTCACCCCAAGCAAGGCATTTCACTGCCACTGTTGCGCAGGGGGTTACATAGGGGAAAGCGATGAGAAAGAATGGTTAGGAGTTTACATAGGGGAAAGTGATGAAAAAGAGTGGTTAGATATAGGAAATGTCAGAAGGCGGTGATAGACGGGTAAGGATACCGAGGATGAGGGTTGGGTAGATGGGAAGAGTGTTTGAGTGAATGGGTGCGAGAAAGGGCTGCGATAAAGGGTGCGTAAAAGTCTTATGCACAGTCAGTCATGTCTCTTTCGAGACATAGTCACCCAAGAAGAGTGTATCACGTACGGTATTTAACTGACTGAATAAAGGACTCGGTGGGAAGTCATGATCGCATACTTCCTGAGGAGATTGAAATTAAATTATAAATATGCGTAAAGGAATTCCTTAAGTCATTAAAAATTAATTTGTTGTCCTATATTCTCCGTTCTTTTCACTGGGTTTCTATAACCCAAAAGCTTCCCACGAGATCTTCTGGGCCAGCTGCCATCTTCGTTCTTCACCGCCATTACAAATTTGTTACTTAAGGTGCCTCACTTCCACCAAATATTTTTTCCGCGTTTAGCCACCATTAACACCGGAAGTGTCCATGGCATCCTGCACTCGTACGCACGGGTCACAAATGATCATTTGTTTATCTATCTGTCTATTTGTTTAGACAGAGTGTTTTGGTTTTCGCCGTTAGCTTGGGCAAAATAGTGTACAAGGGAAGTCCTGTAGTGAACGTGCCCACCACGGTGTGTGAGCGTGGGTGTGGGGAAACAGATGAGATTAATGGTCTTGTTTACTTAAGACGCTGACCAATGACCTAATCCGGACGTGAGACGACGGTCGGTCGAGAGTTATGTGGAGAGAGAGAGAGAGAGAGAGAGAGAGAGAGAGAGAGAGAGAGAGAGAGAGAGAGAGAGTCGGAAAAGCAAAGAATGAAAAAAAGACAGAACGGCTAAGTAAGGTTAAAGGTCAGACGAGACATTTTTTATCGATACGAAAAAAAACTATGATCATTAAAAAATTCATGTATCATACGTTTACAAACAGAATACACCCTTTTTAAAAGAAAGACGATGAATACACATAATTTTTGATTCGCTGAAAATGATTAGCTTCATTTTTTATGTACCGTGTCCCTTCAAGATGTAGGCGATCATAGCCTTCCACATTTCCCTATACCTTGTAGCTCTTAACACTCTTTCTATGGGTCAGTCTGTTAAGTGACAGACGTAATACACGTATTGGGCGATCATGTCGCGAAAGAGACATGACTAACATATCCCGCAGTAGGTTGCCATTGCTTTCTGCCGTAGACTGGTTGCCAGCCAAGGCTATAAAACTCAATCTGTTCTATTATATAACCCATAACTGGAGGAAAGAGACGGATTAATACCTTTCCCAAAGTTATTTGTGCGTAAGGGAATGCAACGAATTCAACTGAAATTCGAACTCGGCTCCCCGATTTGCCGTTCCGAGTCGATATCCACTGCACCACAACGCATATCCGCCTTTCTATTTGTACCCTTCCTAAATCCTGCTCTGCCCTTCAAATGTGTCATGCGTTCCCCCTGCCTCTCTCTCTCTCCTTCTGTCTTGTGAGTACCAGATTCTCCAAGCCTCCTTCCTCATTACAACTTCAGTTGTCTTTTCTTTATGTTAAGTATAAGCTTCCTATTCTTTTTTATCCTCTGTCGTTGTTAACATGTTCAGTTTATGTTATCCTCAGCATCCTTCTGGAGAACTACATTTCACTTGCTTCTAGTCTTTCTTTCATCTTTGAAGAGATCGTCCAGCATTGGTTGCCATATTGAAGGACAGATGTCACATAAGAGTCCAGTACTCCGTTCTTTGTTTCCTGCGAAATCTTCCTGTCTCTCAATACAGAACTCAACTTTTGGAATGTATACTTGACCGTACAAATGCGCCTTCGGATCTCAGTGTCGCACTTTCTGTCCTTTGCTAGAACACTTCCAAGATGTTTAAATTTCTGTATCTGCTCGATTTCAGTATCCCCAGTTGGAAATTTTGCCTTCGCTTTTTACTGATGAGCATATAGTCAGCGCCGCAGAAAGCGCCCCGCGCCCCCTCTACCCACAAAATGCAACTTGCCACCCTCGAACATACTGAAACCAAAATAAATGGTACTTTAAAACAAAATAACGTACTCTCGGAACGCAGATATTCCGTGATCAGGAAAAAATGGAAGAAATATACATGTTATGTTCTTGTATGTCTGTAGAAACAGATATCTATAATCTATTTCTCCCTCAAGTTCATTCTTTTTTAATTACAAATGATTTACGGCCTCTTCGGGGCCGGAAGTTTTCTATCAAAGATTTTATATATATATATATATATATATATATATATATATATATATAACGGTCATGTCACGTTGGATACACCGGTTCCCGCTCGATCACCGAAGTTGAGCCTGGTCAGTACTTAGGTGGGTGACCACTTGGGAATACCACGTGCTGTTAGCATTCACGGATGTGCGGTGGATGTCGGCTTGGAGGGGGAAATCGGTGAGCCGAGTTCCAATTTCAGTCGAGCACGCTGCATTCACTTGCGCACTGGTACCCTTGGGAAAGGTATTTAATCCGTTCGTTCCCTCCAATTATGGGTTAAATAATTGAGGTCTGCTGTTCGTGCGATTTGTGGCAGTCATCTGCACCAATTGTTTGTTATCAGCAATTCCAAGAAGTGTGGATGGTACTACACAATGCCTTCACCACTATAAACAAATCTCTGTGTGGTTGTCTTGCTGGAAAAAGGTTGGACCCTCATACGTTGAACGCGACGGGAGAATCCATTTTTTTTTTTTTTTATATATATATAAAGAGAAAGTGAGACGGGTTGATGGATGCCTATTTCAACATAAAGTATGATAATCCTAATTATTATTTTCTTATTATTTTTGTTTTCATTACAATAGATCTGCGAAGCCAAGGAAACTTGTGCCCCCACCGCAATGGCGAAGTATGAGGGGGCCTTAAGCACTGCCCTGTGTGTAGTCCTTTCTTTGCGCTTTCTTTAGCTAACCTCAGTAGGAGGTCGAGAAGTTTTATTTCTTTGCCTGCTATCAGAACTGTGGCCAGGGCCGTGCTTAGGGCACACGCAAACCCTGCAATTGCGAGAGGGGGCGCAAGTTCACCAGGGGATGCAAAGCCCCGGGAAGCTGCAAGGCCCTTGGCTTCACAGATCTATTATAATTAAAAAAGAAATAAACAAATTAATTATTAGGATTAAATGAAAAATTATTATCATATTTGTATGTTCAAATAGTCATCTATCAACCCGTCTCACACTCTCTCTCTCTCTCTCTCTCTCTCTCTCACTATATATATATATATAATCCTTGATAGAAGCCTTCCGGCCTTGAAGAACCCGAAAATCGGTTGTAATTAAAAAAAAAATAGATTATAGAGTTAGTTTGGTTCGGTTCTCCTTATTCAGAAAATATGAATCCTGTTAGGAAATTAACTTATTCATTCCTTTTTATCTGTCATAAAACATATTTTTTAGCAAGAACTTCGATCTCTAGTCCGGTAGACATTAACTTCAGTGTTTGAGAAAAAGACATGTCTAACATATTTTAAATATAACATTTACAGCTATAGAAAACTACATATATTTCTATATTAATTATTGCTATAATAATAAAGCTTTCTAGTTCTCAAGAAAAATAAAAGGAGCAGAAAATATTATTAAAAGACATAATTCTATACTATTTAAGGAAACCTGCTTGAATGAAGATATGCTACGTACACACACACACACACACACACATATATATATATATATAGACTTTACATCGCTACAACTGTTTGTATTACTATAATAATAAAGCTTTCTAGTTCTCAAGAAGCTACTAAAAGAAGCAGAAAATATTATTAAAGCAGACATAATTTTATAGTATTTAATGAAACCTGCTTGAATGAAGATATGCTACGTACCTATATATATATATATATATATATATACATACATTTAATGTGTTTATATATTCCTTATTATATATATGTATATATATATATATATATATATATATATATATATATATAATTATTTTATAAAAAGAGTAGATTTCGAAAATTTATTATAAAACAAATACTTAGGGACATTTAACATTTTGCCAGTCTTTTCTTATCAAGTAATATGTTGAATGTATTTCTGTCTCGTAGCCTTTGCGTTAAATTTTCGAAATCTGCTCTTTTTAAATAAACCGCTCTCTCTCTCTCTCTCTTTATATATATATATATATATATATATATATATATATATATATATATATATACTAGCAGTATAGCCCGGCGTTGCTCGGGTGAAATGAAAGCTTTAAAACTAATCCATGGTCCTGAAGCTCAGACACATTAGACGTTGGCATGAAAGACTAATAAGCAATAGTTGTTTCCAGTTAAACCGGAGTCTATAGGTAACGGATATCCACAAAGACACACACACACACACACACACACACACACACACACACAAAGTTCAATTTATAAATAAGCTTAGATAGATATATACATAACAACTAATCTCACTTTAATAAAAAAAAGTATTATTCAATGAAACATTCTCGAATGAAGATATGTTGTCAATATATATATATATATATATATATATATATATAGTGAATCAAAATTGTTTATTTTGCCCGTACTGTTTCGATTCTCAAATCGTTGCATAGGTTGCGGCGAACCGTTGTCATGGCCATCACATTCCCATAATCTGACCCCCGGTGACCTCTGGTTATGGGGTATGATAAAGGATCGCGTGTATAACAAAAAAGTTAGAGACATCGATGAACTTAAGAAAAGAATAAAAAGTGCAATATCAAACATTCATCGTGAAATGTCAAGGCACTCAATTGTACTGTTGATCGCTGGTTTTTGTGCATCAATCTTGCTGGTGAACAGGTGGAGACTGTTCAGTAAACATTGAATTAATGATTTCTCTCAAACTAGTGTTAACATCGTATTTACTCAGTTTAATAATCAAACAAGTAATTTGTTCTTTCTTTATAATAATAGAATGAAACATTTTGCGATAAAACTTATTAAGTATGTGGCATCTTTGTCGTGTATGCTTATTTTGTAGCGAGTATATGAACTGGAGCAATCTGGCTATTGGGCGTGTATAATTATAATATACGTGCTAAAAAGTATGCCTTCTTCTACCGAGCGGCCATAGCCCAGAGGTAGAATCGCCGATTGACGCCACTTCGGTCGGGTTTCAATCCTGGGTTAAAAGCAATCGGAGTCTACCCATACTGATGAGCTGTGATACAGCGAAACAGATCTGTCTGCGGATGACTATATATATATATATATATATATATATATATATATATGTTATAACTTCTGAATATATATATATATATATATATATATATTCATATGCATGTTACATATATATATATGGTCATATATATATATATATATCCATGTTACATATATATATATATGACCCTATATATATATATATATATATACACACACACATATCCATGTTACATATATATATAAATATGACCCTATATATATATATATATATAGGGTCATTAAAAAAAGAAAATTTCAAAAACGTAATACAAACAAATGCTAAGAGACTGAAACATTCAACGCATTACTGGATAGGAAAAGGTTCAAAATTTATTATTTTAAGGTTACATTTCGCATATTGTAATACACAAAACCACTTTTCTTGGGGTGTGGCCATTTCAACGGTTGACACAGATTATAACAATTTAAATCCATACAAAATCTGAAGAGAAAAAAAATGCTATATCAAGAAGGATTTCGACAAGATTGAAAAGTGTTGAGTGTGATTCTGTCTCTTACGATTCATTTCTATTAAATTTTCGAAATCTGCTCTTTTTTAAAAAAACCCGTATATATATGTATGTGGATGTGCGTTGTGGTGCAGTGGATATCGGCTTGGAACGAGAAATCGGGGAGCCAAGTTCGAATTCTAGTTGAAATCTTTGCATTCACTTACGCACAAATAACCATGGGAAATATATTATTCCGTCTCTTCCCTCCAGTTATGGGTTAAATAATAGGAGAGATTGGGTTCAACCAGTCACCCACAGAAAGCTATGGCAACTTACTGCGGGATAATCTACTACCCAGTCAGTCATGTCTCTTTCGAGACATGATCGCCGAAGCTTGTATCACGTATGGCACTTAACTGACTGATATATGAGTGTGTTGTGTGTCTGCACGCGCGCGTCCGTGCGATAGACAGAGAAATTGTGATAAGACCAGAGTTCTAATCTTACCATGGTCTGTTTAAGGAAGCGATTTCTTGATTATATCGGCTTGGAGAAATGGTTGAATTGCTGCACCAGCGGAATGTTCCAGGAAACCATGACATTTCATTTGATTAACAAGTATTAGAATAATTTATAGCGTTGCGAATTCAAGGAGAGAACTTAACGGATACCAAGCCTAACTGCAAAAAAAAAAAAAAAGCAAATAATGCTTTATTTTCAAAGCATCATAATTCTAGTTTGTCTGTGTGAGATTTACATGATGAAACCTGATTAAAAAAATGAAAAATCTAACAACACAAAACATACCAAAATTCTTTTCTTTTTCTTCATATATCTGTGTGTGTGTGTGTGTGTGTGTGTGTGTGTGTGTGTGTGTCCGTTACCTATAGACTCCGCAACGGCTGAACCGATTTTCTTGAAAATTTACACAGTTGTACTATAAGCGTCTGCGAGTGTTCTTAGCTAGGTTTTGTGTTGAGGTACCCCCGATAAATATCGAAAATCGAAAAAATCGGGTTATAGAAGGAGTGATCCGATTTTAATCAAATTTTATACACTCGTAGACAAAGACATAAGAAACGATATTCAGAAGTTTCAAGGTTACAGTTCTGACAATAGTGCAGAAAATCGATAATATATATATATATATACATACATATATATATATATATATATATATATATATATATATATATATATATAAGGCAAGATGTTTGTGTGTGTGTCTGTTTATCTGCCTGTATGTCTGTATTTTTTCCAGCCCTTTTATTTTAGTTTTGCTTCGGGTTTGGCTCTAAGTAGGTATAATTGTAGTTCTTAGTCTCAGCCATGATACCATTTACTCAGAGGACTCATTTAGCCTTCAATATTCAGTTTACGACGAAACAAACTTAATTGATATCGATACCAGGAAATCAAAATTTGACTTACATCCATTCATTTTTCTTTCAGTCTTCGGTTTCGCTTTAACTGGAAACAACTATTGCTTTTTAGTCTTTCGTTTCAACGTCCAAAAAGTCTCAGGTCCAGGACCATGGATTAGTTTTAAAGCTTTCATTACACCCGAGCAATGCCGGGCTATACTGCTAGTCATTCATAATGAAGCTTTAATAAAAGTGAAACATATTAGATTGCTAAATGTGTACTTTTAGTTATTAATAAAATAAATAAAAACGATTGCAAACGAACAAGTTATGACTTTTTGAATCTTTGAATTTTTCAGTGGCCACTACGCTCTCACACCTTGATTGAGCACTCTGGAGGAGGGGTAGACTTTTAGCGTGAACGCATTGCTCATTCATTAAAAATGAATTGGAGCACTCTGACTGCTGGACGCGTAATATGATATCCGCTAAAAAGACTGCCTTCTTCCACCGAACGCCCCGTGGCCCAGGGGTAGAGTCGCCAACTGACGCCAGTTCGGTCGGGTTTCGAGCCTGGGTTATGGAGGAATCGGAGTCTAACCGTACTGATGAACTGTAATACAGCGAAACAGATCTGTCTGCGGATGACAATATATATATATATATATATATATATATATATATATATATATATATTGATTGATTAATACTTAGTTTTGGTCATAATAGGGTTAGACCAGTACACATTTGTATTAAAAAGTGTTCTATACAATTAAATTGTAAAACTTTTGAATATTTTATATTTTTAAACGAGTTATTTCGCTACCCAGGTTTCTACCATGAGTGGTGTCTTCAGACGATTTTTAATAACAATGATAATAATTTTTAATAATAATAATATATTATTAAAAAGCACCTGAAGACACCACCTATTGTAGAAAACCTAGGTAGCGAAATAACTCGTTTAAAAATGGAACACACACACACACACACACACACACACACACATATATATATATAAAAAAATTTTTTTACAACGTCCAAAACATTAATTTAAAACAGTCCTCGATATATAATATTTAGAGTTGTGAATATTTATTATAAATTATATTTTAAAACATGTACCACCTGAGGATGTGCGTTGTGGCACAGTGGATATCGACTCGGAACGAGAAATCGGTAGAGCCGAGTTCGAATTCCAGTTGAATTCATTGCATTCACTTACGCGCAAATACCCTTGGGAAAGGTATTAATCCGTCTATTACTTCCAGTTATGGGTTAAATAACAGAACAGATTAGGTTCTATAGCTTTGGTCGGCAACCAGTCTACCGCAGAAAGCAATGGCAACCTACTGCGGGATAATCTTTTGCCCAGTCAGTTATGTCTCTTTCGAGACATGATCGCCCAAGCGTGTATCACGTATGGCACTTAACTGGCTGACCACCTGAGGAGACATTGTAGTGTCAATGTCGAAATAAATGTACGATTTGTAGTGAATATATATAAAAAAAAATTACATGTTCTAAAATATAATATATATATATATATATATATATATATATATATATATTGCTTAATTGCACTTCGTACATATATATATGTATATATATATATATATATATATGTGTGTGTGTGTGTGTTTGTTTGTTTTGTATTTCATATATTTCTCTTGGCGAACAGATATTTATCTGCTCACCTATGTCGCAACTGAATCTGACACAAGGACAGTTTTTAATGAGGCATTTCTGGAAAGCCGTATAAAAAATTACGCTTGCCCCAGGCGCAGGAAAATAATCCCAGGCCCCTTCAAAAGGAATAGTACTGTTTGGGAAGAATCTCTCAACTTTCCGGAGACTTGACCTGACAATTATTTCAACTTCAACTTCCTCGGAGTATTGTCAGATTGAACAGTTGGGTCAAAAGTTAATGAAAATTTAGCTCTGGTGCTTTTCACCGTCGCCACCGTCATCACTAAGGATAAAAATCATTTTGCAATATAGAAAAATTTATTACTGATGTCATTCCACCATTTCATTTAAAGGCTTAACGTTATGTTCTTATGCGTTATCAGTACGGTCAGGGACAGGCCGAAGTTTTGACAAGCGGTATGTTAATTTACAAGCGATTTGCTGGCTGTGGGACCAATATCAGAAATTAATGTTAATTTCTGTTTATTAGAGTTACAGATGTAATCTCCTAAAGTGCGTGAAAAACCCATAAACATTGGTTTTACGTCAGACTTTTTTAGGTCTCGAATGGGCGTTCGGGTGTAGTGGATATCAGCTCGGTATGAGAAATCGGAGAGCCGAGTTCGAATTCCAGTTGAATTCACTGCATTCACTTAACACGCAAATACCATTGGAAAAGGTATGAATCTAGCTCTTCTCCCTCCAGCTATGGGTTGAATAGCAGGACAGATTAGGTTTTATAGCCTTGGTTGGCAACCAGTGTACTTCAGAAAAAAATGGCAATTTACTGCGGGAAAATCGGCTAATCAGTCATGTCTCTCTCAAGACATGAATTCCAAGCATGTAACACATGTGACTATTATTACTGAGTGCTTACTATTAGGGATAGAGTGTTTGTAAATGTGTAAGTGTATATAAATCTAAAATGGTCTGGGAATTGAGGTTAAGCATGGAACTGCAGACGTTGGATGCTGAATAATTCTTGAGGATAAGGTTAAGTATAAACTAATCAATACGAATATCTAAATCTAAACTTATTTATAAATGGAACTTGTCTCTGTGTGTATGTGTGTGTGTGTGTGTCCGTTACCTATAGACTCCGAAACAGCTGAACCGATTTTCTTGAAAATTTACACAGTTGTACTTTAGGCGTCTGCGAGTGTTCTTAGCTAGGTTTTGTGTCGAGGTACCCCCGATAAATATCGAAAATCGATAATCGAAAAATTCGGGTTATAGAAGGATTTGTCCGATTTTAATCAAATTTGATACACTCATAGACAAAGACATAAGAAACGATATTCCGAAGTTTCAAGGATGCAGTTCTTACAATCGAAAAAAAAAATATATATAAGGTAAGATGTTTGTGTGTGTGTGTCTGTTTATCTGCCTGTATGTCTCTATTTTTTCAGCCCTTTTATTTTAGTTTTTGCTTTGGGTTTGGCTCTGAGTAGGTATAATTGTAGTTCTTAGTCTCAGCCATGATATCATTTACTCAGAGGACTCATTTAGCCTTCAAAATTCAGTTTACGACGAAACAAACTTAATTGATATCGATACCAGGAAATCAAAATTTGACTTACATCCATTCATTTTTCTTTCAGTCTACGATTTCGCTTTAACTGGAAACAACTATTGCTTTTTAGTCTTTCGTTTCAACGTTCAAAGAGTCTCAGGTCCAGGACCATGGATTAGTTTTAAAGCTTTCATGACACCCGAGCAACGCCGGGCTATACTGCTAGTTTGCCTATATTTCTAAGATGAGGTGTTGTAATTATTTACATTTTTTACATTGTTATTCTAATCTTGGCAATCAGTCTACTGCAGAAATAAATGGCAGCCAACTACAGGAAAATCCCTTGCTTAGTCAATTATGTCTTGAAAGAGACATGATCGGCGAAGCGTGTATCTAAGTGTTTAATGTCTTAATTCGACTTCTTTTAAACTGTGGACTCATTCTTGGTCGATCGGTTAAGGCGCATCAGATAAAGTTCCATAATTTCTTCAGGTGCTAGAAACTTCGATTTACTTTTATCATTCTCATTCTATGTACGGTGACACTCCCGGAAGCCATGTAATTGTCTCTCTTTAAGCCAACTCTCTACTGGGCCATGTGTCCTTGAAATACAGGTTTCGGTTCGAAAATCCTAGGGCCTGAAGAAGGCCGGAGCGTACAACGGCCGAAACCTCGTAAACATGGCAATAAAGATGAGAACAACGGTCGGAATAATGTAAATACTGCCACATCTCAGAAGTATAGACAATTAGTCGTCGAAAGTAGCTGAACAAAAATAATTATATATGAACTCCGGATGGTTTATTCAAAACAACACTTTATCCGAAAATATAAACAGGTGATAAACCATGTTTCGTACAAGGTTTCGATGAAGATTTTAGTGTCAATCTTTTTTCATGCGAGCTTTAAAAGGATCCTATCTTTTAGATCAAGGTCTCAGTTATTTATTTCTGCTCAGCACTCATTTCGGGGCTGATTGGAAACGAACTAGCTACGAATTTTTCGAACCCTGCAATTTTTCCAGTAACTACCATATATATATATATATATATATATATATATATATATATATGCTATCGGTCTGGAGAAGGCGATCCTAGACATGACTGACTAGGCAGAAGATTTTCCCGCAGTAGGTAGCCATTACTTTCTGCGGTAGACAGGTTGCCAACCAAGGCTATAGAATCCAGTCTGTCCTGTTACTCATTCCATAACTAGAGGGCGGAAAGAAGGTTCAGTATCTTTCCTTGGACTATTTGTGCATAATTAAAAGAAACGAATTCAACTGGATTTTGAACTCGTCTCTCTGATTTCACGTTCCGAGCCGATATCCATTACCTACTATATATATATACATACACGAAACAAGTAACAAGTGTGTTTAGTAAAAACATGCATCAAGTTTAAAGTGGACAGAAATATTTAATGGACAAAAAATAATGGACAGAAAATTAATCCTGACGCGTGAATCTTTTCACAAAAGGTCTGTTTTTAGTCTTTTTAAATGATTTTGTTTGTCTCGGTGACATTTGGAGTGATACATTCAAACGTGTGTTAACCTTTGACCTACAATGCTCCCACTGCTACCGTGAATAGGACCCTAATTTATTGGCTGGGTTTTGCTTCTCCATTATTTATCTGGGAGTATTAACAATCACTATTTGATTTCAATCCGAGGAACGAAGGCTGGCTTCTCCTTAATCCGCTATGGTTATAGTTTAACAGATGTCATTCGATGTTTGATACCAATGCTTATCTTGGGAATGTGCCAGTAACACATGCATCAACAAGCTTGGATCAAGAAGTCCATATCCTTACATGCACCCCGTTGCTATTCGTAGGAATTGTCATTGTATAATCCCTGCAAAAATTACATTGACAAAGGAGTTTATTTTGAACAGTAAGTCGCGAATGTCACAAACATAATTTTTTTCACAAAAATAAATCAAGGACAAATATAAATATGTAATAAAAACATAATAAAAAAATTAAATTATTGATTAGGGAGCGAGTACAATAAAAGAACAGAAATTACAAAGACAGAAGGTAATGATTGACATTGTATTTAAATGTTTGAAGGGCAAACTGGAAAGCATAGAGCCGGAAGAGAGTTCCATAAGCAAGAAATGCAAAAGAAGAAGTTAGTATGGAACTTATGGTTACACCTAAAATGTTTCAAAAGTAAATTGGTGAAATCTTACTGCCAGTCTAGAAATATGGTTAAATTCTTAGTCTCTTGTGGTGCATTGGATATCGGCTCGGAACGAAAAATCGGGGAGCCGAGTTCGAATTCCAGTTAAATTCATTGCATTCACTTACGCACAAATACCCTTGGGAAAGGTATTAATCTGCATATTCCTTCCAGTTATGGGTTAAATAACAGGACAGATTGGGTTCTATAACCTTGGTCGGCAACCAGTCTACCGCAGAAAGCAATGGCAACCTACTGCGGGATAATCTTCTGCCCAGTCAGTCATGTCTCTTTCGAGACATGATCGCCCAAGCGTGTATCACGTATGGCACTTAACTGACTGACTGACCATAGAAAAAATTTAATGAGAATAATATTCAGAGAAAAGTCACAGGGAAGCTACGTTACGGTAGAAGGAAAGTGGGGATTTTCTAAGAGCAGCTTAGATGTGGCACAAGGCCGAAAGAATGGAGCGCACATTAAGGATCGAACTCATTACTCAATTGTAACGAATCCTGCCATACATTTTCGTAATAAAAATTTATCGTAAATAATCAGGCCAGTAGATATAAATATATAATACTGTTTGATGATAAACAGAATATCGACTTAAATACGAGTATCAATAAAAAGTAATGGTCAAACAAATCATTTCAAATTGTCGGTTGTTTATAACCAAGTTTCGTTAATCTTCGTTAATTTCCGTAACCTGTTTACATTTGTTGTTGACATTACCTAACATTTCAGATCCGAGATGGTTATTACGATGAATTCGAAAATTCTGCTATAGGCTTAATTTTATACTAGCAGCATAGCCCGAATTTCACTCTGAAATTTTCGCGTTAAAGTTTCCAGCTCGAATGCCAAGCACTACACATTTTTGGCGGAGTGAATTGAGTCATGTTTCTCTTTCTTCGCAGATGGTGCCAAACTGGCCACACTATACTTTCCAGTCGACAAAATCAAAAACAACCAACGCGCATGCGCTAAATTAAAAATATTAAATGGCGTCAAATATATTTCGATGGTAAAAGGGTGGAACTTTGATGCTAATAATTCTTGTCGAGGCACCAGAGAAAGAAGCTCATCAGAGCAAAAGCTGTGAAAATATTTGTAGAAAAGACACAGGGAAGCTACATGACTACACTGAGAAAATGACTTAAGGTCGGCTGCAAAAGCAGAATCGATTATATTGCATTTACTTAATATGCGAATGCACTGTAAAGGCTTGAGTAGTTACTTAAAACTGCTAACTTCATTGTCAACAACAGTAACTCACAGGCAAAACGAAATCACAGAAAACCTATATTATGTAAAAAAAAATTCCTATAGAGTATGATGTAATGAATATGCATACACCTTGGTTCCCCCTCACAGTGATTGGCTGGTGTCAGCTATAATACCAACTAAGGCAAGGAGGCAGAGATGTCTACGCTAGAGGTCTACTAGCTAGAGGTCTACTACGCTAGAGGTCTCAGGATACTGCATACGACGTGTACTGTCCATTACGTCTACTTGCTAGATTTTCCTACCCGGATGCATTTGCCAAAATCGCTTAGCTACCTCGAATCAGATATATATCCCTTTCCGGGACAGATCAGAGTATATCTGTAAAAGAACAATATGAATAAAGGCTAAAGGAAAACTTATCTTAGCTGGTGCGTTTCGTCCTCTGGGACACTTTATCAAGACAATATCTCTCAGAGAATGAAACCGGTCGGCTAAGATAAGTTTTTCATTTGTCTTTATTCTGCAACCAATATTATGCATGAATAAAAAGTGCACACTGAGTCAATCAGTGCCATACGCAATAAATGCCTAGGCGATCATGTCTCGAACAAGACATAACTGACTAGGCAGTGAATTTCCCCGCAGTAGGTTGCCATTATTTATATATCGAATTTTTTGTTTTATTTTTTATATATGGCACTGTAATTAAAATGTAATATTCGCATCAAGCCCTCCAACTTTATCAGTTTTAATATTAATGAAATTAATATTAATTAGGATCGGGTTTTTGGGATTTACCTATTTCATCATCCTTTTGGGTTTAAAGCATATATATATATATAACGTATCAAAATTTTGAGGAAGCCGCTGATAATTTTTTTAAAACTAGCCCCAAATGTAGTTGTTTTGTGCTTTAAATAAAAGAAAATTATTATATTGTTATAAAAACGAGATATAATTTTTTACAGTATTTACATTATTCGGACTATTGCCCTCATCTTTGTTGCCATATGTACGACGTTTCGGCTGTTGTACGCTCGGCCTTCTTCAGGTGCAAGGAATTTCGAACCGAACCTTTTATTACAATCACTGAGGTATATCATTCTCATTCCTGCGTAAAGCTTCGATTTGAAATCAGGAGTTATCTCCCTCTAACACTGCAAGTTACTTGTTCACTACTGCTGTAGCCTGGTATTGAACTCACAACTCTAAGAGTCAAGTCAGGAACTAACCAGCGTCTATATCCACTGGGTCATGTGTCTTTGAACAACTGAATTTTTGGGACTTATAAACCTAATGTTGAGTAACCTTTTTTTAATAAAAGGTTCAATTCGAAATTGCTAGCACCTGAAGAAGTCCGGAGCGTACAACGACCGAAACTTCGTACAAATGGCAACAAAGATGAGGATAATAGTCCGAATAATGTGAATACTGTAAATAATACCTCAGAAATATAGACAAATACTTGATTCTTTTATTAGAAATTTTATTATGACAAAAAGAAAAAATCATTTTATAATTAAATTTTGCTCTCGTCAAAATGTCCTCCTTTAGCCTTGATTACTGCAGCACAATTTTTTTTTTTTTCAATAACACTCAATGCTGTTTTTCATTTTGGGATGGAAAGATTTCGCACTACCTTCGAATTCGTTCCAACCTAATTCTGGAAGTTGTTTCGAACTTTTGAACTGTAGTGTCGACACACACACACACACACATACATACATACATATATATATATATATATAAATCAAAAATCTAAGAGTGAACCAACAACCTACCACGGTTTTGCTTAACAGCTCGTCAGGGAAAATTAGCCAATTTTCGATTTTGTTTCCTCTACTTTCGCTTTGAGTGCTTTGTGTATTCTGCTTTCGGATTGAGCTCTTTATTGTTAAGGTTTTCGTCTTAAGTTTTTCCTTTCTTACGAATGCTAGACTTTTTGTTTAGGTATTTCGTTTGTTTCTTTTTTTCTTCCCCTTCTTTTCCCTCCGGGTTCGTTCCCGGTGGGTTTCAAGACGATCTCATTTGTAGTTTAATTATTGCTAGTCTTGACAGAATTAGTTCTGTTGCTATTGATATTATTACTATAAGTAATATTACTATATATATATATATATATATATATATATATATATATATACACTTGTCCGTTTGTTACTATCCGCTAATCTAGAAAACGACTGCACCAATTGTTTTGAAATTTACTACAGCATTTTAATCGAATACGAGAGTGTTTTTATATACCTTATATTAAAAAATATTACAATATTAAAAAATATATATTTTGCATAGTCGATTAGAGCTGATGAGAGCCGAATCAAAAAACTTTCATTTCAATACGGACACGTTTACAGACATCTTTGTTATTTCATAGAAAACATAGGAAAACTGCACATTTAAGGAAAACGAAGCCTTTTGTTATTATTATTTGTATTTTGGCGGGCGTCAGTCAGTTAAGTGCCATACGTGATACACGCTTTGGGCGATCATGTCTCGAAAGAGACATACAACAGAAATCCCTTTGCAAAAATTCTATTCATGTTTTGTTTTGTTTTTTCAACGAATTATTATCGATATGCCATATTTTCGTTAGTTTACGAAATAAATTTCTTTTTTTTTTCCATTTAATCAAACTGAGCCACAGTATATATACATTTTTTTTTAGTTATTTGATGTGTCTTTCTTTTGTTTCGGATTTTCTTTATTGTTTCTTTCATTGTTTTTGTTCCTGTTTACCATACTTTTTCTTCACTGCTTCGATTCGCCATTTTGTATTTTTCTTATTCGGATTTTTGTTTTTCTCCTTTTTTTTTTTATTCTTTCTATCTTTTTGAATTCTTCTTTATTCTACATTCGTTTCTTCAACTTATTTTCTCGTTTACTTCTGAATCTTCTACTTTTTGGCTTTATATTAGAATGGATTTGTGTCGACAGCGGAAGAAGAAAAGATAAAGGCTCCCTAAACCAATATGGCGTATTTTGTGATCTCCTTTTCTAAGGTTCTTTCTCTTCTGTCTTCTTTTTCTTTACTGCTTGTTTTCCTTTTTCTTTTTTTTTTTTTTTCTCCTTTACTATGAAATTCCAATGTTTGTTATACGGTCGTACAAGCACTTTTTTTTTACCCTTTCCCTGCTTACTCACATAAGTCTGTATTCTATTTTTTTATGACTTCTTAATTTGTTTGTTTTTATTTTACTTTTTTTATCGTTTTCTCTCTTGCTAGTTTTCCTGTTCCCCGACCCCCATTTGGGAAGATGTGGTCGTTGGGCCGTAACAACAGGTGACAGACAGACTGACAGACAGAGCGCAGCGAGACGAGAAAAAGGAAACAGTAGGTTGGAGGGGAGGTGTAAAAATAAATAAAAAAGAAAAAGAAAAATTAGAGACGGAAGAAGAGGAAGAAGGGGTACAAGATTAAGATGGAGATTTACAAAGTAATGATAATACAAATAAAAGGAGGGGCAATCGCCAATATTCTAGGTTTGACGCAGAATCATCTTGCCACACCCGGCATTTCTCATGCGTGTCTAATGGATTCACTATCTAAGTAAAGGTCTACCTACTTTTTTTGTGGTAGTAGTAGTAGTAGTAGTAGTAGTAGTAGTAATATGCGGCAGGCAAATGGTGAAAAGATGAGATGAAACTCGATGAGCCCCCTTTGCCATAGGATTTAACCGTGAAATACAAAGGCAAGGGCTTAGTACATGAATGTTAGAAATAAGGATATGTGCGTTGTGACGCAGTGGATATCGGCTCGGAACGAGAAATCGGAGAGCCGAGTTCGAATTCCAGTTGAATTCATTGCATTCACTTACGCGCAAATACCCTTATTCCTACCAGTTATGGGTTAAATAACAGGACAGATTGGGTTCTATAGCCTTGGTTGGCAACCAGTCTACCACAGAAAGCAATGGCAATCTACTGCGGGATAATCTTTTGCCCAGTCAGTTATGTCTCTTTCGAGACATGATCGCCCAAGCGTGTATCACGTATGGCACTTAACTGACTGAATACACATACACACGCACGGACGCATATATTTTTCTACTAGTTAAAACATATAGTCGATAACACAATAATGCTCACACATACACACAGTAAAAAGAACATTCAACGTACATTGAAGGCCATCTACATTAAATCAGCGCAACCCACACTACATAAAATCACACTTCAATCCAGTCACAACACATTACATTGCATTTAGACATATGAGTCTATTAACATTTTGATTTCTCACGCAGTGTGACGACATAGAATCGCATTACAGATTTGCGGACTGCGTCTGCTATTTGATGACTGTTATGGTCGCATAGCAATGTTTTTTATCAGCACAAGATAATGTCATCTTTGATGGTAGATGTATTTATGTTAACGTCCCTGTAACCATGTGAGCCGAAAGCTTAGAACCAACTTAATAAAAAAAATCTAAACGTTGGACAATTTTTGTCTTTTTTTAACCTGAAATTTAAGCCAAAATACCATGTTTAGAACGGCTCATGATTAAACATAATAGACATTCATTGTCCATTATATTTAACAATATATGTTTAGAAAATTATCTACTGCCTCGATACACTAATACACACACACACACACATATATATATATATATATAGTCATCCGCAGATAGATCTGTTTCGCTGTATCACAGCTCATCAGTACGGTTAGACTCCGATATATATATATATATATATATATATATATATATATATATATATAAAGCTTTTATCTCTTTAATAGAGCGGATCCATGCCGACTTCGAAGTTTCGTAAGAACATCGTTATAATGTACTCACTCGTCAGGGTTGTTTGCCGTCGAGTCTTAGGTTTCTTCTTGTTTATATAGAATGTGGTGTGATATTCTTGATTGTGATTGGATAATTATTCTTTTTCTTCTTGTTTATAATTTGTTGATTTTCTTTATTTTTCTTTGTGTAGTTGTTTTTATTTTTTTATTTTTAGTGTAGGCGTGAGTGGGTGTTTGTTTAGCTAAGATTTGACCTCGGTTTGAAATAAAAAAATAACAACCTTGGCGTCAAATACTATTATATTTAAACACATAGCGCGCGCGAGAGAGAGAGGGGGGGGGGAGATAAAGGAATAGAGAGAGTGAGTATATGGAGATAAGAAAAATATGATGTGAAGAAGTAATCACTATGTTCTATATATGTACACATGCATATATTACATTCGTATACGCACACACCCACACAGAAACACGCGCACACACAAAGAAGAAATATATTGATGTAAAACCAATAAAAAAGCGCTTTCTAACAAAATATTTTTAAAAAATAACGAAAATGCAATGAATGGTGGGCAGTTGGCGATACCTCCTGACGAGTGGACTGAACAATTTTTAAAAGGTTCGTCTCCGAAACTCTGGAGTCGGGTTGCTGAATATTACGTCAATCAGCCAAGGGGCAAATTTTATATTTGTATTAACATATATACGCAGATGAAATGTATATTCTGAGAAGACATTAAGAAGGCAAACTTTTGCTTTGTTAAAGTCCGTCAGAGGACGAAACGCGTCGGTTAAAAATAGTTTTTCCTCTCGTCGCTCTTATATATATGGACTCGTCTCAAATACTTACGGTTCGGACATTTGCGAGCACCTTTTAAAGAATCGAAAGTATACCGGTTGTGTATATATTATGTATATGAGATGTTATATTTGTTTATATATATATATATATATATATATATATATATATATATGTGTGTGTGTGTGTGTGTGTGTGTGCGTGTGTGTGCATTTAAGCAGCAATCATTCATTCAAACATGTTTCGTTAAAATCCGCCGACAAGGAAGATCTTATTATTTTTTTATAAATTTTTTCCAATATTCTTATGTGTTTTTCTTTTTGCTAGCAATAAAGAGCCTAAAATGTTCCACAATTTTAAACTTTCTAAGGGTTTTCAGCGTCTTCACTGGCCATTTTCAAGGATGTCATTTTTCCGATGTTGTTATTTTATCCTCATGCTCCTCTGTAACATAATTTTTGTGTTTCTTCTTTTTATGTGTGTGTTTTTGTAAAGGAGAGTTCTTGGAAGCGATCACGTGATAAGCGCAACTGGTCATCACGTGAGCGTCTGTCTATTTTTTTAACGGAACGTGTGTATATGTGTGTGTATGTGTATTTAGGCAGCCTATTTTCATTCAAGAATGTTTGCATGAATAATCTTAACATATGTCTAGCTATCTTCATTTTAATCTTCCCGATTGAGATCTTAATGTTGATATTAGACTCATTAACGAAGGCCCCCTATTTTTTCATTTCTTTTATTTTTCCAAGTTCTTTCAATCTCACCGATATCATCTTCAGGGTTGAATTTCTGTGAAAAAAATTAATGTAATTGATAGTTGTGATTTCTTTTTGTAAGTAAGCTTTAAATGAGTTCTGTTAGAATTAATTTCGAATATTATATATATACACGCACACACAAAGAACTCGTGAAGATTGATATCAAAATAAATATATATTTTTTCATTTATCATATATATCACATGTTTATACATATAGCTTATATTTATGTACCTATATATATATATGTAAATATATTTATCAAATATATATGATTTATGCCTATATATATATCACTTGAACATGTACCTTTATCATTCATATACAGTATCTCTCTCTCTCTCTCTCATATATATATATATATATATATATATATATATATATATATATATAAGTGTGCTATGCATAAATTGTCGGCATTATTTTTAATTCGCACATATATGTTTATATATATGTTTATATCTATTATATATATATAATGTATACATATCTATATCATACATCTTGTTGTAACTCTAAAAGGCTACCGCGTGGGTAATCACTAAAACGGAGGTTGGGATAATAGTATATCATAAATATGCACGCTGCATAGAGTAGATACACTGCTAATAACCAGAATTAATTTATTCTACCACTACGATAGTGTCCGTGTGATATAAGAGAATAGGGACATTCTATTCCTGTATACAGGTAGGCATACCACACATACATATGTCTGTGTGTCAAGACATGAACATAAGCATATAATTACAAATACAACACACATATATACCTATTTGTATAATTAATTTAGTTAAAAGTATGGACGTTGTGGTGCAGTGGATATCGAGGAGCCGAGTTCGAATTTCAGTTGCATTCCTTGCATTCACTTATGCGCAAATACTTTTGGGAGAAGTATTAAACCGTCTCTTTCCTCCAGTTATGGGTTAAATACCAGGACGGATTGTGTTCTATAGACTTGGTTGGCAACTA
Source organism: Ascarosepion bandense (assembly GCA_037127315.1). Classification (NCBI taxonomy): domain Eukaryota; kingdom Metazoa; phylum Mollusca; class Cephalopoda; order Sepiida; family Sepiidae; genus Ascarosepion; species Ascarosepion bandense. The sequence continues at coordinate 2,722,514 of JBBBDQ010001918.1, read as the reverse complement.
GTCTACCGCAGAAAGTAATCACAACCTACTGCGGGATAGTCTTCTGCTCAGTCAGTCATGTCTCTTTCGAGACATGATCGCCCAGGGGTGTATCATGTATGGCACTTAACTGACTGACTGAATTTAGTTAACTGTTATCTGGCCACTCATTTCCAAGGTCACCTCCCAGCAACGGACTCACTCGGTGGTAGCATAATGGTGTGACAATTAGCTGAAAGGTGCGTGAATATTCTAACACTCGCTTTCGATGACTTTGTACTGACAACCAAAAACGGCTTCTGGGTCGTTTTCCTCGCCCTATTTCTTTACCCCCACTGAGGATATGTAGTCTATCCCGTTTGTCTGTTTCTGACTTTGGTCAATATATTTCAAGACCAGCTGGGTGGATTGTGATGAAACTTTTAGGGATGATTCCCCTCATTACTGGCACGAACAGATTAGAGTTTGGGTTTATTTTTTTGCCTTTCAAATGCCAAATACATAATTGCTTCCCCTAGATCATTTTTAATTTATAATGCTTTAGTTTACCCGGAAGATATGGTTTTCATACACTCCTCAATAGCCTTTAAAATTTCGGCCTGATTCTCAAAACGGTGACGGTTGTGGTATCAGCACCCAGGTTTCATGGTCAGAACGTTAAAGTTTTATTCAAGTGTTCATGCGAATACGAACACGCTGGACTTTCATGGTGTCTAGACCTTATGAATTTAAACGCATTACTAGATTAACCGAAGGCAAATTGGCATGGCGAAGGACGCATTCCAGAAGTTGAGTAGAGTATTAAGAGACAGAACTATTTCGCTAGAAACAAAGAAAAGAATACTGGATTGTTATGTGATGCCAGTTCTTCAATATGGTAGTGAATGCTGAATAATCTCAACAAAGATGAAGGAAAAATTTGAAGCACTTCAAATGTGGTTCTACAGAAGGATACTGCGGATATCATGGATCGAGCATGTGAGCAATGATGAGGTTTTGGAAACGATGGAAACGAAAGGAAATTAATACTGAGCATCAGAAAGAAACAGTTAAAGTTCCTGGAACAAGCAATGAGGAAGGAGGGCTTGGAGAACCTGATACTAACAGGCCAGGTAGAAGGAAAAAGAGACAGGGGAAAGCAGTGGATTGGCCCGAGCAGTTGGATTACAGAACGAGGGTTGAGTGGTGTTACAAGAGAAAGAAACACCAGAGATAGGGAGACGTGGAAGCCACGATCGCCTACCCCCTTGGAAGGACGAGGCACATAGAAGAACAAGAAGAAAACTAGATTGGCGACAAGGGCTTGTCCTTTTACAGTTGAAATGACTAGATGTAACCAAAAGTTCTTTGCTAACAGTTTCACGCTTATCTCTTATGGAACTTTCTTCCGGCTTCTTACATTCTCGCCCTTATGCCCTTTAGGTCACATCGACGTGGTGCAATGGTTAGCAAGCTTGTCTCGCTTCAAACATAACAGTTGATTCTCAATGAATCACCCATACTTTAGGTCTTGTGCCACCTCTAAGCTCCGCTTAGAAAACCACAAATTTGATATTAAATAATTAAATGCAATGTTAATCGTTATTCTTCTTCTTTTATTATTCTCTTCCCTTAATAAGGTTTTCATTTTTATTATGTCATACTTAGTTAGCCCTTGGTCCTGGGTATGACGATAAACTGCATCCGGCAGTTTGGAAAGTTGTGAGGAGCATGGAACCACATCTTAATTGCTGTTGTTCCCAGGTCCACTTTGGTAACACTTGTTAGGGTCCCAGCTATGGACAAATAGTAAAGCCCAAAATGGGGTTAAATACTATGAAAGTATAAAAATGATCTTTTGTAGTAAACATTCCAGGAATATATTTTTGAAGGAAAAAAATATTGCCAACAATACATTTTTGAATAAACAAACTCATTTAAAACACTACCAGATATACAACTTAAAGTATTTTTTCAAAAATAGAAAACCAAAAGACAGTTTGGGTTTTCTAAAAAAAAATAAAAATAAATAAACAACTTTTTATTAATTATAACCGAGCATTTAAAAAAATACACTAAAACCCCACTTTTTTTGGCATAAAATAACCCATAGAGGTTGATATGCCGTTAAAAACGCTCAAACTTAAAACTCAGTTGATCCTTGGGTCTCAGTGGCTTTATTGTCTGACTTGGAGTGAAATGATTTAAGCAACAAAAACAAAAAAAAACAACCTTTTTATGTGTTACATTTTTAATTAATTCTATCTGACTTATCTATGCGAATGAACGTAAGCACATAAAATAAAGTTATTCAAATTGGATCAGTAGAACAAAACTGATCAACTTTTCCCGTAGATTATTCTGCAAACAACTTAATAGCACGAACTAAACACTCGTAAACACCAGCTAAGCATGTTTACGGTAACTAAATAAAACAGAAAAAAAAAAATATAACATAGAAGAAAATAATTTCGCTAAAAATATCTGCGTGTTGTTTAATAGATAGCAGTTCGGAACGAGGAATTGGAAAACCGAGTTTGAATTTCTATCGGTTTCTTAAATTCACTTGTGCGCAAATATCATGTGAAATGTATGAACGTATCTTTTCTCTCCCAACTATGGGTTAATTAGTAGAAATTCTGTAGAGAAAAATCATTGTTATTCTCAATAAATCGTTAAGGTAAACATGGATAGTTTTAGAGAAAATGCCAAAAAAAAAAAAAAAAAAAGAAAAAAAAGGACACTTATCCTTATCAGGAAGAGATGGTTAAAATTTTCAGCATGCATAATGAGGAAAGAAGGCTTGGAAAATTTGGTACTTGCAGGACATTTTTTTACAATCCAATATATATTTCGGTTTTAATTAATCCAGTAAGGGTTGATAAGTCGTAAAAATAACAAATCAGACAATGCTTTTCGCTTCTACGTATTTTCTGGTTCTACGGAAAGATGCTGAGAATACCATAGACTGAACATGTGAGCAATGATGAAATCAACACAGAGGAAGAAGAGACTTGAAGCATCCGAAATGCGTGATTCTGCGAGTGAAAAAACCTGTGGACCGAACATGTGAGCAATGATGACAACACAGATGAAGAAGAGACTTGGAAGCATCCGAAATGTTGCCGTTCTACGGAAAGGTACTGAAAATACCATGGACCGAACATGTGAGCAATGATGACGTCAACACAGATGAAGAAGAGCTTGAAGCATCCGAAATGCTGGTTCCTACCAGAGAAGAATTGCTAGAAAATACCATGGACCGAACATGTGAGCAATGATGACGTCAACACAGATGAAGAAGAGACTTGAAGCATCCGAAATGTGATTCTACGAAAATTACTGAAAAGTCTATGGACAAACATAGCCTGAGCAATGATGACGTCAACACAGATGAAGAAGAGACTTGAAGCATCCGAAATATTGGTTCCACGGAAAGGTGCTGAAAATACCATGGACCGAACATGTGAGCAATGATGACATCAATACAGATGAAGAAGAGACTTGGAAGCATCCGAAATGTGATTCTACGGAAAGTACTGAAAGTACCGTGGACGAACACATGTGAGCAATGATGACGTCAACGCAGATGAAGAAGAAGAATTTGAAAGCATCGAAATGTGATTCTGGAAAGATTGCTGAAAATACGTGGACCGAACATGTGACAATGATGACATCCATGCAAGATGAAGAACTTGAAGCATCCGAAATGTGATTCGAAGGTGCTGAAAAATACACTCAAGACCGAACATGTGAGCAATGATGACATCAACACAGATGAAGAAGAGACTTGAAGCATCCGAAATGTGATTCTACGGAAAATTACTGTGCGGGCGAACGTGGCGACGATGACGTCAACACAGATGAAGAAACACGACATCCAGTACGTTTACAGTGCCGAAAATACATGGACGAACATGGAAACCGGTGACGTCGCTTGGATGAAGAGACTTGAAGCATCCGAAATGTGATTCTACGGAAAGGTACTGAAAATACCATGGACCGAACATGTGAGCAATGATGACGTCAACACAGATGAAGAGCTTGAAGCATCCGAAATGGATACGGAAGGTGCTGAAAATGCCGCTAAGATTGAACATGTGAGCAACTTTGACGTCTCTTTGGACGAAGAAGAGCTTGAAGCATCCGAAATGTGATTCTACGGAAGGTGCTGCGAAAATGCCATGGACCGAACATGTGAGCAATGATGACGTCAACACAGATGAAGAAGAGACTTGAAGCATCGAAATGTGATTCTACGGAAAGGTACACAGAAAATACCATGGACCGAACATGTGAGCAATGATGACGTCAACACAGATGAAGAAGAGACTTGAAGCATCCGAAATGTGATTCTACGGAAAGGTACTGAAAATACCATGGACCGAACATGTGAGCAATGATGACGTCAACACAGATGAAGAAGAGACTTGAAGCATCCGAAATGTGATTACGGAAAGGTACTGAAAATACCATGGACCGAACATGTGAGCAATGATGACGTCAACACAGATGAAGAAGAGACTTGAAGCATCCGAAATGTGGTTCTACGGAAAGGTGCTGAAAGCCATGGACAAAACATGTGAGCAATGATGACGTCAACACAGATGAAGAAGGAACCGACATCGAATATGATTCTACGAGAAAGGTACTGAAAATACCTGGACCGAACATGTGAGCAATGATGACGTCAACACAGATGAAGAAGAGACTTGACATCGAAATGTGATTCTACGGAAAGGTACTGAAATACCATGGACCAGACATGAGCAATGATGACGTCAACACAGATGAAGAAGAGACTTGAAGCATCCGAAATGTGATTCTACGGAAAGGTGCTGGCACATTGTGGACCGAACATGTGAGCAATGATGACGTCAACACAGATGAAGAAGAGACTTGAAGCATCCGAAATGTGGTTCTACGGAAAGGTGCTGAAAATACCGTGGACCGAACATGTGAGCAATGATGAAGTCAACACAGATGAAGAAGGAGCTTGAAGCATCCGAAATGTGGTTCTACGAAGGTGCTGAAAATACCATGGACCGAACATGTGGTAATGATGAAGTCAACACAGATGAAGAAGAGACTTGATGCAGCAGAAATATCGTTCTATAGATAGATGCTGAGGGTACAATCGACCGAACAAAGTTTTGAGAAAACAAAAAAGAAATTTATATGTTTTTTAATAATCATTTCACCTCAAGCAAAACAAGACCGCCTCTGGTGCACAAGGGTTACAGTGCGAGAAGAGATGGTACAGGGGATGCCTAAGAAAGAAGACATGGATGGGATTTAAGGATATAGATCGGTTTTAGAGAAGGAAGGAAATGGCAGTTGCTGTTGCATTTAAACGTTTAGAGATTGTAGCTATCAGGGAAGTAAGTATAGAGAAGAGAGTTTCATAGGGAACTCCCTTTTGTATACTTGCGGGAAGTGCGAGAAAAAAAACTAATAGTGTAGAAGTGGCTGTTAAGTTTGACTATTTTGACGGTAAAAGGGTGGGACCTAAATTCCAGTCTAGCAGCACGAGTAAATTCATGTGGTCAGAGCACCATGGAAAGAAACTTGTCAGAGCAGAAGCCATGAAAATATTTTGTAATTATTGAGATGAGTAATTTTCAATAATCTTGGAATTATTTCAAACTTTTGTCCGAATCCTGCACGCATTTAAAAATATCAAATTAATTTTTCTTCAAAAATATTTCTTCCTAAATTCAAGAAACTGAACTCAGGACAAATGTTACTACACAGCAAAACCTTCTGATGACTACATAACCTGATGTAATGAATTAATTGATTAAGGTTTTTGAATGTGGGAAGCGTCGGCTATGCTTGTGAAGTGACCTTATACTGGCCGACAGTCCTTTTATTTAAACTATTGGAGTTGATAGTCTAAATCTAAACTTATTTATAAATGGAACTTTGTGTGTGGGTGTGTCCGTTACCGATAGACTCCGAAACGGCTGAACCGATTTTCTTGAAAATTTACACAGTTGTACTTTAAGCGTCTGCGATTGTTCTTGGCTAGGTTTTGTGTCGAGGTACCCCCGATAAATATCGAAAATTGATAATCGAAAAAATCGGGTTATAGAAGGAGTGGTCCTATGTTAATCAAATTTGATATACGCATAGACAAAGACATAAGAAACGATATTTAGAAATTTCAAGGTTGTAGTTTTGACAATAGTGCAGAAAATCGATTATATATATATATATATATATATATATAAAGGCAAGATGTTTGTGTGTATGTCTGTTTATCTGCCTATATATCTGTATTTTTTTCATCCCTTTTATTTTAGTTTTTGCTTCGGATTTGGCTCTAAGTAAGTATAATTGTAGTTCTTAGTCGCAGCCATGATGCCATTTACTCAGAGGACTTATTTAGCCTTCAAAATTCAGTTTAGGACGAAAAACACTTATTTGATATCGATACCAGGAAATCAAAATTTTACTTACATTCATTCATTTTTCTTTCAGTCTACGGTTTCGCTTTAACTGGAAACAACTATTGCTTTTTAGTCTTTCGTGCCAAAGTCCAAAGAGTCTGAGCTCCAGGACCATGGATTAGTTTTAAAGCTTTCATTACACCCGAGCAACGCCGGGCTATACTGCTAGAATAGCTGTATAGCCCGGCGTTGAATAAGGAGTTAGTTTGTGGATTTGGTAAGCTTTTACTTTTCGATCGGACATTCGTATTCCGTTTCATAAATGTCGCATCCGTCGTCTGTGCTTCGAGTTTCCACTGATACATGCGTTGACCACGTGACCATCGAGACGAATTTCACTAGCTCGCCACTGAATGCATTATTTTCCCTAAATCCGAAAATTCATTGTTTTCTTTTTTCTTTTCTTTTTCAGCGACCCTTGGTTGTTTGTTTCTGTTGGTTGTTTGCTTTTGTTTAGGAGCATATCCACCTCTATATGTTATTTAATACCGAAATTTTGCACTTGGATTTATTTTTTGAGATAATAACTGTTTTATGTAACAAATCTTACAACGTAGGCCATATCTGGGAGAGAAGAGACAGATTAATACCTTTTCATGGTCATTTTTGCGTGTAAATGAATACAACGAACGCGACTGGAATTGGTACTCGGCTCTCCGATTAAAAATTCCGAGGCTTTATCCATTAAACCAAGCTTACAACATTTGGTATTCCCAAGAGGTCACCCATCTAGATACTGACCAGGTTCAACGTTCGTTAACCTCGGTGATCGTACAGGAACAGATTAAGCCATAAAAAAAAACCTACCCAAACTTACAGTACATGATAGTCCCTAGCGGTCACCCATCTAGGTACTGACGAGTCTCGACATTGTTTAAATCCGTTGATCGTACGGGACCGGTGTTTCAACGTGATGTGTCCGTAAAGCACACTAACCACTCCCACTTAGATTATAGCATCTGTATTCCCAAGCGGTCACCCATCTAGGTTCTAACCAGGTTCGACGTTGCTTAACTCCGTTATTCGTACGGTGACTTGTGCTTTAAAGTGATGAATCCGTAAACCATACTAACCACCTGATATTTCCATGCAGTTACCCATCTGATCAGGCTCAAAGTTGCTTAACTCCGACGATCATACGGGGATCGGTGTTTCAACCTGATGTAACCGTAAGCCAAATTAAACGCATACCCAAGCTTACAGCTGCTGGTATTCCCATACGGTCACCCATCTCGGTACCTTCATTGCTTAACTCCGATGATCATAAGGGAAGCGATGTTTTAATGTGATGTGGCCGTAAGCTTGATTTCATGATTCGATAACATGAGCATAACATGCGTGTTTCTTCCTTCAGTTTTCTTATTCTCTAATATTTCCTATTTTGTGCCCATTTAATAGATTTTCGTAGATCTGTGATCTTTATTCTCATATAAATGCGCAACTTTCTTATCTTTCCAAAATTAACACATTGCGTTTTTTTTTTCTTTTCAGGTGAGTAAATCCTGGCGATCAGTATTAAATGAATGGCTGTGAGTATTTCTGACTTGGATTTCATTATTTCACGATTGAAAAAAAGTTACGATAAAACTTCCAGTTACGTACCCGGTTATGCACCTGGTGCAAGGCCGATGGAAGGGTTTCGATCCACCCCGAAACTATGAACCCACTATGAACCCATGATACAATGCCCCCGCCTCTACTACATCTCAATTTTCATAAGTTAGTCAGTTAAGTGCCATAAGTGACACGCTCTTTGGGCGATCATGTCTCGAAAGAGACATGATTGACTGGGCAGAAAATTATCCTGCAGTAGGTTGCTATTGCTTTTTGCAGTAGACTGGTTGCCAGCGAAGGCTATAGAACCCAATCTGCCCTATTATTTAACCCACAACTGGAGGGAAGAGACAGATTAATACCTTTTTAATTTGCGCGTAAATGAATGCAAGGAATTCAACTGAAATTTGAACTCGGTATCCCGATTCATCGTTCTGACATCCACTGCACCACAACGCATATAAGTTAGTATTCATTTGAAAAAAAAAAAACGTTTATTGTAACCTCATTACGTACAATAATGAATTATATGCAATGTAGATGAACAATTCAGCTAGAAAAATTAAAAGATACAATGTTTATTTATTGTGATATAATTACAATTTTGACACAAGGCCGAAGGGAAAGTGGGGTGAAGCTGCCTAAGTCTGACTATCCTATATCTAGCTAATCTGAAATGCAACCCATTCATTCATTCATTCATTATAATTTATGTACTCTATCACCACAATAACTCATTCATCATCTTTCGACCCAACATATTTTTTTTTTTTTTTAATCATATCACCCCGAGCAAGGCGGTAACGCCACTGATGCGCAGGGGGCTACGTAAGGGTAAAAAGAATGGAAAAGAGAAAGCCGGAAACCACATCCTAAACAGGAAACAAGGGATGAGCCTCTTCACCTGTTCAATAGATGTGGGTGGAGTGTGAACCGGGCGATAGTTTAGTCTATCTACTCCAATTGAAAAAAAAAATAATAATAAAGGAAAAGAGTGAAAAGATTGGAAAAGAGAAAACCGGAAACCGCATTCTAAACAAGAAACCAGGGATGAGCCTCTTCACCTGTTCAATAGATGTGGGTGGAGTGTGAACCGGGCGATAGTTTAGTCTATCTACTCCAATTGAAAAAAAAAATAATAATAAAGGAAAAGAGTGAAAAGATTGGAAAAGAGAAAACCGGAAACCGCATCCTAAACAGGAAACAAGGGATGAGCCTCTTCACCTGTTCAATAGATGTGGGTGGAGTGTGAACCGGGCGATAGTTTAGTCTATCTACTCCAATTGAAAAAAAAAAATAATAAAGGAAAAGAGAAAACCGGCAACCGCATCCTAAACAGGAAACAAGGGATGAGCCTCTTCACCTGTTCAATAGATGTGGGTGGAGTGTGAACCGGGCGATAGTTTAGTCTATCTACTGCAATTGAAAAAAAAAATAATAAAGGAAAAGAGTGAAAAGATTGGAAAAGAGAAAACCGGAAACCGCATCCTAAACAGGAAACAAGGGATGAGCCTCTTCACCTGTTCAATAGACCAATACTTCATTTGCAAAGGGAGCTACTAAAATGTCATAAAATAGATACATTGTATTTAAATACAAATTAGCGACATGTCATAATAGACTTTTCATCTTGAATAAATCAACGATGTTTTGCAGCATTTTTAACATCAACTTGATTTTTTATTGTTAAAAATTTCAAGAATTTTAACACATTCAACTTAACGGATAAAAAATAGTGAATTTATTATAGTGCTTTTAGATTTAGCATGAACAAAACAAATTCACATATTTAAATAAAAAAAAAAAAGCTGAATGTCGTCAAAATCTGTGAAAATTTATCGTCAGTTGTGCTTAGATTAATTTTTAGACGGGGCCTTTAGACGTCATCGAGACTTGTGCTCGCTCAAAGTCAGAAGTCATCGTGACCGAGGGTTTGAGCGTCCTGGTTTTGTTCTGACTGTTGTTCAGGCTAGATAACGCGCTCTCTCTCAGAAACTCTAACTAAGGTCCGCTCAGCATAGTTGCACTGTAAACAATAGATGAGCTCTGTGAGTGTTGAACAAACACAAATGAGCCTGAGCAGGCGTCTATAACAAACTAGCCTCCCTAGTAGACAGTTATCCTTGGATACGAGATACCAGTTATACAACTTGTAACATGTAAATGAAAGTAAAAAATAATGGAAATGTTGATAAAATAACAAGAATTCCAAAGTACTGAGGAAGGTCTCGAAACAGTCTCGACTCCCCCGGTGTTCCATATTTCCGACTTGTGCCACCTCTAAACTACGCTTAATAAAATCACTAGCCTAATATGACCATAACTGTTTCAAATTAAATCATGTTGTTTCTCGTTACATGTTTGCGTAGATATTGGTGTATATTTTTAGCTTGTAATTGACGTCTACTTGCTTGGGTAATCGAAAGTTTTTTAAGTAAATGTGCCTTTCGGTAGATATTGAACCTTCCTGGCCAGAATGTTTCTGTACGGTATGACATCTACGAAAGTATACCCCAAAAACAAATATGTATAAAGGCGAGAAAGAAACTGACAACGAGTTTAGCTGCAGGGGACACCAATCACAGGAATGGTCACCCCCCCCCCGGCCAATAGACAGGAAAGTATCAACGATAAAGGGTTCAAAGGTTCTTTAGTTTAAAAAAGGAAAATGTCAATGACTATTCTGGAATTACTATTGTTATTGTTCCCTTTGATTTTTGTACTCATTTATGTTTCTGCAATATTGCAAATATTTGTATTATGGATGAGTGGATATGTGAGCGGATGTGCGTTGTGGCGCTATGGATATCGACTCGGAACAACAAATCGTTTAGCCGAGTTCGAATTCCAGTTGAATCCCTTGCATTTACTTACGTACAAATACCCTTAGTAAAGGTATTAATCCGTCTCTTCCCTCCAGTTATGGGTTAAATAAAAAGAAAGATTAGATTCTATAGCCTTGGCTGACAACCGGTCTACATCAGAAAATAATGGCAACCTACTGCAGGATAATCTTCTGTCCAGTCAGTCATGTCTATTTCAAGACATGATCGCCAGAAGCGTGTATCACGTACGTCACTTAACTGACTCACTGGATATGTGAGGTTATGGCGACGTTACTGTAACACTGCAATCAAATAATTTCATTACACTTATCAAAATAACGTTTGTTCAACGTGAAACGTGTTACATTTACGCTTTTTTTTTTTTTTTTTTGTACTTCCTTCAACTATGTTAGTGACGTTAAAAGATTAACGTTGCAAATACGTTCTCCTGGTTAAATTAGTGTACAGTGGAACCTCTACTTACGAAAGGCAATACATAGGAAATTTTCAGGTTACGAAACGCCTCTTCGGAAAAATATTGCCTCTTGCTACGAAAGAAATTTCAGGATACGAAAGGCAAAAATTTCAAAATACGCGTTGCTCCTCGCATCTCCCTCAGGCCACCTGATTGCCTCCTCGTCTGTCACTCACCCCACTCACCGTTGTCTTTGCATAGTCGCCCAACCCCAAAGGAAAATGTATTTTTTATTCTTTACTTTATTCTTTGTTCTTTATTCTTTAAATTATGTACAACTCTCATTTTTATGTTTATTGTGCGGTAATCTAATTCTAACATGGATTTGTTACAGGTTTTGATGCATTTTGATAATTTATAAAAATTTATGTGCGAATTTGTGGGGGGGGCTTGGAACCGATTAGGGCATTTATAGGGTAAAAAACGTCCCTTCTTACGAAATTTTCACGTTTCGAAACGACTTCCAGAAAGAATTAATTTCCTAAGTATAGGTTCCACTGTATATTTACGCGGAATAAACTTGTCTCTTGCAACTCATAAAGCGATGGCGACGGCGGCTGGTGTTGTTGTTGCTATTGTTGTTGTTGTATACAGATTTTCTTCGGGGTCTCAACCAAAGACCTAAAGTCAGAAATGGCTGCGTGACATTTTCCACTGATCATATTTGTAAAAAAAAAAAATCTTTGCTCATACACATTTTACATGGAAAAAGCTCTTTGTAATGTGTGATATGTACCTGTGAGTACAATTTTTTGTATTTCTTTAAGGCATGTGCTATCCAGAATCATTTCAATAAGTCTATCGGAACCTTTTCCAATCAATCAGTGGCTTCAACTACAAGTGGAATTATTGATGTCTCCATGTGCCACATTTTTTAAATTTCAACTTCAAGATCCTTGGATTTTGATAGTTTTTCAATATCTCCAAAGTTACATGACAATCTGTAGGAACTGACATGGCAATAAGAAAGCAGATTCTGTTATGGTGGACTTTGATCACAATGTCTGGGTGATTAACTTTGATTGTTCTGTCCGTGTGTATTGTAAACTCACATAAAATTGTTACAGGTATTAATTACCCCTATGACCGGATCTGGGTGGTGTTCATACCAGTTTCTCGCCGTTTTCTTCTCTTGCATATTTTCCAGTGCAGATATTGATCCACTCTGTCATGTCGAGGTTTATTTTCGTTAGGCGCTAACACTATGCAACCTGATAGAAAATCGCCAATTGTTTAGTATTATTTTTATTATTATTATTAGTAGTATTTTTTCATTTCTGTTCCATAATCATCTCTTTCTGGATTCCGACCAGAGTCCTAAGGTCAGAAATGACATCATAACATTTTCAGAGTCCTAAGGTCAGAAATGACATCATAACATTTTCAGAGTCCTAAGGTCAGAAATGACATCATAACATTTTCAGAGTCCTAAGGTCAGAAATGACATCATAACATTTTCAGAGTCCTAAGGTCAGAAATGACATCATAACATTTTCAGAGTCCTAAGGTCAGAAATGACATCATAACATTTTCAGAGTCCTAAGGTCAGAAATGACATCATAACATTTTCAGAGTCCTAAGGTCAGAAATGACATCATAACATTTTCAGAGTCCTAAGGTCAGAAATGACATCATAACATTTTCAGAGTCCTAAGGTCAGAAATGACATCATAACATTTTCAGAGTCCTAAGGTCAGAAATGACATCATAACATTTTCAGAGTCCTAAGGTCAGAAATGACATCATAACATTTTCCACTAAATATTTTTGTTAAAAAATATAACGACCTTAGAGGACATACATTTAACATATACAAAACGCTTCGTATGGTATGAGTAGTGTTTGGGAATACAATTATTATTATGATTATTATCTGATTTTTACTATGGTCACTCAACCTACCAAGTCTGCGAGAAGACCTAAGTCAGGTGTGTTGTTATGGCTACATTTCCTGCATTGTCTGTCTTTTGTTTTGTTTTGTTTTTTATTTGTTTTTTTTTTTCAACTCCCATAACATAACTAGGGTTACATGGACAAAGTTCTTCTTAGTGTGTTGACCATACTAAGCAAGGTAATTTTTTGTATTTCCTAATTATTACCATATTTTGATTTTCGCTATGTTCACACTACCTTCCAAGTTTCTGACAAGATCTAAGGCGTATAGTGGTGTGCTGTTATGCTTATATTTCATGGTTTGTTTTTCTAACTCCCATAACATCACTAGCGTTACATGGACAAAGTTCTTTTTAATGTGTGGGCTGTACTTATCGAGACAGTTTTTTTGTATTTTCCGTCAACTGGGATTTCCAGGGACTTTTTGATGTGTTGTTGTGTTCTTTTTTAATCATTCCAAGCGCTCATTATTACTATTACTATTGTTGTTGTGTTCATATTCACCTGACACTCGATTACAGAGTAGGACCTCTGAATAGGATCGAGAAGTTACAAGGGCGCTATAACAGTGAAAATAGAACCGGCTCAATTGAGGTCAAATTCGAGATGGGAGAATTACCGACACATTACACCGAATGACTTTGGAACAATTATAAATCCAATTTTTAACTAAACATTAAAAAGTAGAGAGACTCCACTCTAGACTCAATTGTCAACCAGCCGAGGAGAAGAAAACTCTAATGTCAAAAAAGAATACTCAGAGAAAAGTTGTTGATTGATTGTTTTACGGCTTAACCCTTTTTGCGTTATTTAAAGCTGAAACAAAATTTAGATTCTAAAAACAATTTTTTTCTTGTTATTTTTTTTGTTTTGTTTTTGTTTTCTTGCGATTGTCAGTATTGTAAAAACATTTTATTTAAGAATAACGATGTTCTTCCCAAACTACTATTTAACCCATAGGTGGGTGGAGAGGAGTCTATATCCTTTACGAAGGTATTTTCGCGTATTTTTCTAATAAAATCATTAATAAATTTATTTTATATAATTTAATAAGTCAGTCAGTGATACACGCTTGGGCGATCATGTCTCGAAAGAGACATGACTGACTGAGCAGAAGATTATCCCGCAGTAGGCTGCCATTGCTTTCTGCGGTAGACTGGTTGCCAGTCAAGGCTATAGGACCCCATCTGTCCTATTGTTTAACCCATAACTAGAGGGAAGAGACGGATTAATACCTTTCCCAAGGGTATTTGCGCGTAAGTGAATGCAAGGAATTCAACCAGAATTCGAACTCGGCTCTCCGATTTCTCGTTCCAAGCCGATATCCACTGCACCACAACGCACATCCAGTTTAATAAGTATCATGTTTAAATCCCCTGTATAACCTTCCCTTTCTCTCCTCCTATGTATCTGTCATCGCACCTGCTTTCTCAGCTTTCTATTGTTCCTTTCTAATTAGCTTGTACTCCTCACTCTTTTCTAATTAATCTTTTTACATTTATAACCCCCTGCACATCAGTGGCGTTTCCGCCTTGCTCGGGGTGAAATGATTAAAAAAAAAAAAATTACAGAAATAAAAGAAGCACTGATTTAAGTTACTTTAGGTTGTTACAAAGATAATGGCCAATTTTAGAAACATAAATTTATTCTTGAACAATTTACAGTAGAAATGTTGAAATTAGTCAAAATACGCACCTTGAGCATCTACGCACCTCTGTCATCAGTCGACGAGATTATCATTTATTCCTCGTTTATAAAAAGTTACGAGCTGTGAGTCTGTTGTATATCAATAAACAGACAAACACGGGTATATATAAAAATATAAGTTATATTTTTATTAATGAACGATGGACCGTGTAGCCTAGTGAACAGAGAGTGAGAGCGCGCTTCCAAGGGTTGACGTGGGGGGTGTCTTATCTGTTGCTCCTCTGGTCTGGTCTGGCTCTCTGCCTGACTCTGTCTCTCTGCCCAGACTCTACTGTCGTGAAATCCGTGCCCGAGGTCTTTTTATCTGCAAACCGGTACTTCCGATTTTTGCCTCGCCTACGCACGCCCACGTAATTCTCAGAGACACCTGTTCTGTTTGCCTCTTGTGGCCATTTCCGCTACTGCCGGAAATAAGGTCAAACAACCATCCGTTCCTTTCAACGGCCGGAAAACGCCCCCGCTTCCTCACTTCCTCGGGTGGGCCTAGATTGTTATATTACAATACAACAAACATCTTTGAAAGCTGATTCCACCTTTGGATTAAAACTGAAAGTTTTACCATTTAAGATGTGTTTAAATGCTTTTAAAAAATGATAATCAGTGGGTGAAAGATCAGGAGAATATGAGGGAAGTGGTAAACTCTGGTAAAGTCTGTGAGTTTTCAACGTCATTCTTACAGCATGTGTCCGTGCATTATCGTGGATCAGAATTGGATCACATCGATTCAACAATGCCGGTCTCATTCTTTTACAAGCGTTCAGGTATTTCAGCAAGTTGATTGCTGTAAAGCTCTACATTAATGCTGTGATTGGCTTCCAAAAACTGCGGTGGATAACACCAATTGCGGACCACCAGATAGTCCCCATAATCTTTTGCTGATGCAACTTTGGTTTTAGAAAAACGCTCGGGGGATTCATCCTGATCAAGTCAGTGATCCGATTGTTTACGGTTATCATAAAGGATCCACTTACGGTTATCATAAAGGATCCACTTACGGTTATCATAAAGGATCCAAGTGAATATTCGGTCAAGAAAGTGGTCATTGGTATTACGTAGAAAGAACATCAAGCACACTTCAAAACGCCTAAATATTTAACTTTCATTGAGATGAAACCCATTTATCGAGCTTTTTTACCTTGCCACTACTCTGCAAATGTCGGGAGAATGTTTCGTGCTGGTTCAAAGCAACTTAGACATTTCTCTGACACGTTGACGTAGGTTTTGCTCAACAACTGCTTGCAATTGTTCGTTGTCAAGACTGTATGACCGTCCTCTACATTCTTCCTCTTCAAGGCTCTCATCACCAGTACCTTCATACTGTCCGATCATTTATGGACCCATTTCCCTATGCTCTGTTGATATTAGCAAAAGTTTGGGAGGCACTGTGTCCAAGTTTGAACTCATGGAAGAAAATTAAACCAAAATCATGTTTTGTCATGTTCTTAATTAAAGGTTTCTAATCTTCAAGAATATTTCTGACTGAAGTTAAAAATTATTAAAGAGCACAGATTAATTATCTATATATATATAAAAGGCAATCTGTGAGTTTGCGTGGGACTGTTCCCTATGCACGCCTACATTTTTTAAGCTACGACATTCAAACTTTCTAGGGACACATATCTACAGAGAAGCCAGGTTGGCACATTATTTTTGAGTTTAAGTTCAGCAGTTTTCCCTTTCGCACTTTTTGGCCAATGGAGCCGACTGTTTACATTTGCTCCGTAAAACATCTAAGATCTAAGATGGTTGCTAAATTACGTCACAGAAATCAAATCACACGTGTCAAACGCGACTAAAATATTTTTTTATTAAAAAAATAAAATAAGCCTTTATATTTAATTTTTATTCTGACATCTTAAAAATTCATTTGGTCAACAAAAAAATGTGAATATTTTTCCCCGTAATTTTGAAACAAAAGAAATATTTTTTTAAAAAAATAGTGTTTTTTTAAACAAAAACAAAATATGTAAAAAAAAAAAAAAAAAAAAAAAATGGTGTCTTCTCCTACTGCTAAATAAAATGTTCTGAGTTGCACGGGCAATGCCGGGTTATGATGCTAGTTATATATATACCGAAATTCACCTAATATATACCGTGAATGTTAAAATGGCTTTTCAAAATACAACACTTCAAGCGACTAGGTAACAACCTAATATAAATTAACCTAATAATGCCAGTCGTCCAATAGCTCTATTGTGGTCATTATTTTTGTATAGGTAGAAACTTATATTACAGTAAGGAATTTTTATGGATCTATCATACCCTTATTGTTCACCACTGCTGAATCATGTGTTATTAAGGACACATGTTCCAGTGACTTGACCCAAAGAGTTGTAAGTTCAATACCAGGCTACAGCGGTGATAAACAAGTAACTAAGAGTCGAGTTAGAGGGAGATAACTCATGACTACCAAAAGAGACCTCGCACAAGGAATGAGAATGATATACCCTAGTGATCGTAATAAAGTGTTCGGTTCAAAATTCCTAGCACCTGAAGTAGGCCGAAGTGTACAACGACTGAAACGCCGTACAAATGATAACCAAGATAAAGACAATAGTCCGAAAAATATAAATAATATAAATACTACCTCATCTCAGAACTATTGACAAATACTGAGATTAAATTTACTATTTATAGTAAGAAAAATACTCTGGTGTATTTCAAACAAAAATTATATTCCTTGGAAACTGAAATTTTGAAATGTTTAAAAATATTTTAATTTTTCGGCTATTTTTGTGCGATCGATACATTTTTAAACAAAATTTAATTCTCGATTTTAGAAATCTTTCAAAATAAAATATACATCTGTGGCCCGTTATTTTTTTAAAATTAGCAAATATAAAGTTAAATTAATCTGATTTGAAACAATATTACTTCTTTATAGGGTGAAATTTAGAACAAAACTATTTATTAATCACGGGGGTCTAATCTTTATGACCTTTGAAGTAGTTGATGACAGGCTGTCATCGATCATTGCATACATCTGGCTAAGTATGGTTGACCAGAATTTATATAAATTGATGATACCGAAACAAACGTTTCGTAAGGGAACGAACCCTTTAAACATGTGACCTTTAAATGATAAGTTTCTTTTAACTCTCCATAGTTAAATAATGTGCAATTTAACATAAAGAATTAAACATTACTTTTTTAAAAATCTTAATACTAAATTATTTGTTTGGGCTTTTTAATTTTCGATTTGTAAATATAGTCTTTATTTAATAATTTAATAACCAAAGATACCTAGTGAATGGAATAAATTTAAAAGATGTTTGAAGTTTTATAAATCATCATAATTAGCAAATAAAAAATAAAATAATTCTTATAAAAATTGATTATTCATCGAAAAATAAAAAGTTTCTTCAGAATATGATATCCTTAATGTATACTATTTATAAAATCAGTTAAAAGTTGATCTAAAATAAAAAAAATATGGCGTATTTTTAAGGCATTTTTTTATTTTACTATTCGGAGAAGATTTTCGGAACAGTGGCTATTCGAAGAAAATTAAATGACTTACATTTCGCAAGGAGTTCTGCATTTAAATAATAAAACAAGATTTGTGATCAGTATTAAATTTCTAGAAATTTCTAGAAATTAATTACAGGAGGATAACATATGTAAACAAAAAATATATTTTTCCAAGATTTTTTTAAAATAATAATTGCTTAAATAACTTCATTCATTTCTGAATAAGTTCAAAAATTTTTCATTAAATTCAATACAACTATTTTATTTCTGCAAGAATTTTCAAATTAATGTGTCTTTCTACACCAAAAAAAAAAAATGAGTTGCGTAATTGTTGTAAAATAGTTTTCGTACAGAAAGTTATAATCGTGCTATGTTGGTTGCTAATTGACTTAACCCAAAATGTTAAGAACTTGGTAATCTTCCAATGTAAGCTGACTCCTTAGTATTCGGCTAACTACCGACTAATATAAACTTCCTTAGTCCAACTATGTCCAAACTGGAACTAACTGATAGTTCTACTGAACTTCAATAGAACTCTAAAGAACTCTTCTAAAACTTCTAAAAACTCCTATGAACTTCCCGGGTTAAATTCCTGTTAACTCTTAGTAATATAGGAGGGAGAGTCCATTATCTGAGGAATAGGTGTGTTTCGCAATAACACTACTATTAGGTTTGCCATCGTAGTAACCTCTAATAAACATCGGGTGAATCATTGACAAAAATATATTTAAACCAAAATTTTGAACATGTTAGAAAGGATTAAACTTTTTTTTAAAATAATGGGAAAAATACTTTGATCTTTCCTCTTATTAATAACATAAAAATTTTGATGATAAACTTTGTTTTTATTAAACACTAGCAGTATAGCCCGGCGTTGCTCGATTGTAATGAAAGCTTATATATATATATATTATCGATTTTCTGCACTATTGTAAGAACTGCAACCTTGAAACTTCTGAATATCGTTTCTTATGTCTTTGTCTATGAGTGTATGAAATTTGATTAAAATCGGACCACTTCTTCTATAACCCGATTTTTTCGATTATATTTATCAGGGGTACCTTGACACAAAACCTAAATTGTAAATTTTCAAGAAAATTGGTTCAGCCTTTTCAGAGTCTATAGGTAATGGACACACACACACACACACACACACACACACACACACACACACACACACACAGAGTTCCATTTATAAATAAGTTTAGATAGATCGTGCAATGCGGTGTTTTCAGCAAAAGAGTGGAGGTACTTAAATCACGAAACTTCATACACCAGATGAAATTTAACGGGATATTTTAGTGGCTCTTTTAAAAGTCAATCAATTTACTGAGTAAATTATTATTTTACTAATTAATTTACTAATATATTTGCTTTTATTTTCAAGTGGAAATATTCTAGCGATACTGCTCTCCTTGTAATTTGTTAATAATATACTTTTGTTAACTGAGAGCACAAAAGAGAAGTTGCGAACGACGAACACCCGGCCGGAGACAAAAACAGTCTCCTGCGTCCTCACCTACCCGTTACCTTTCCACCTCACTCCCCGATAGCCGTACAATGAAAAAAAAAGGTTGATGAATTCATTTTTGGTGGTGGGAGTTTACAAGACTTAATAACCCGTCGGGACAGGTGCCTCGTATTTATTCACCCCTGACAATATTTTTATTTTTTATTTTTGTTATTTTTATTTTATTTCACCTGCTAGCCCTTAAAGATAATGTCTTCGGAAAAGGTGCCGACGGAAAACTTAGCATCCCCTCAACACTGGCCTACGGCTTTGTCGCTGATAGATTCAAGAATGGTAAGATAAGATAATTCAGGAACCCTGAAGGTCAGTTGGGGGTAAAGAGCCACGGGGAAGGGAAATCGGAATCAAGAACTGAGGAAGTTAGGGGGCGAAAGGCTAGGGTAAAAGACGGTCTTTTGGGGTCTAAGCGGAGATTGGATATTATTAGAAACTTCCGGTGTCTGCTCTCTCTTTAGAGTCTAATTCTGGTTTCAACCCTGAGGGAAAAAAAGAAAAGTGGAGAGGGTTGTGTGTATAGGACCTGTCCGGAGTCGCAAACAATGCTTTGGTTCGACCCTAAGGCAAATGGATTAATGCTGGTACTAATATATGACAGTGAATGTTGGATCATCTCCCCACAGATGGAGGAAAGACTTAAGGTAAAAAGAAATCTGATTCTACAGGAGGATACTGAGGATATCATCGTCTGGATATGTGATGTCAATTTTTATTTTATTTTAAATCAGTATCACCCATTACGCACAAATACCTTGGAGGAGGTATTAATCCATCTCATCTCCACCTAGTTTTTAAATGAATGAAGGACAGATGGGCTCTATAGACTCGGTTGGCAACTGTTTTACCGCAGAAAGTAATGGCAACCTACTGCGGGAAAATCTTTTGCCTAGTCAGTCATGTATAGAAAGAGACATAATCGCACAAGCGTGTATCACGTATAGCAATTGATTGATCTCCTCATGCAAGGCAGTCAGTTAATTAAGTGCCATACATGATAAACACTTGGGCGATCATGTCTCAAAAGAGACATGACTGACTGGGCAGTGTTTCTGCGTTAGACTGGTTGGCGACCAAGACTATAGAACCTAATATCTCCTGTTATTTAACCCATAACTGGAGGGAAGAGACGGATTAATACCTTTCACAAGGGTATTTGCGCGTAAGTGAATGCAAGGAATTCAACCAGAATTCGAACTCGGCTCTCCGATTTCTCGTTCCAAGCCGCTATCCACTGCACCACAACGCACATCCTATACAAGGCAGTAAAGCCACTAAAATACAAAGGGTTGCAGGGTATCGGAAAATTAGGAACAGAAACATTAATAATGAGCGAGAAAAGAAAAGAGTAATCAGGAGAACGGTAGAAAGCGATTGACATTGCATATAAAATTGGATGGCAAGCATGGAGCCGGAAGGGAGTTCCGTAAGCGAGAAGTGCGAGAAAAGAAACTTAGCATAGAACTTACGGCTATATCTAACCAGCTCAACTGGAAGCTGATGAGATCTCAAGAAGAGTCTAATTGTTGATTTATTTACAATGCAATGATCTATTATGACATGTTTCTGATTTATATTTGATTTAGTTACATGTATCTATCTTCAGTTTTCCGACTTTAATTGTTAACCGATATTGCATACTAGCTCAAAAGCGATCGATATTTTAAGCTTGCTCCGACGGAGGGCTAAATGAACGTAAAATTAAAGAGACCTTAGAAAGCAGCAATGATAATTTTGAAATTTAAGAAATGACTTTGAATTTCCCAGTTTACTCCATAGAACTTCAGAACCTCACTTTAACTCTATTTCAGGCTGATGAGATCTCAAGAAGAGAGCTAAATGGACGTAAAATTAAAGAGACCTTAGAAAGCAGCAATGATAATTTTGAAATTTAAGAAATGACTTTGAATTTCCCAGTTTACTCCATAGAACTTCAGAACCTCACTTTAACTCTATTTCAGGCTATAAGTCCAATTTCGGCCAAAAGACCAATTTGGACCTAAAGACTGATTTATGCTGAAACTCCAATTCCAGCTGAAAATTATGTTCTTCAAATCACAAGCTCCATGAAAAAAATAAAACCTCACATCATAAAACCTCTCACTTTAAATCTGATTCCCTGACATTTTGAAGAATTAAAATTGATTTCATCAGTTCACAAAGACTGGAAGATATTTTAAACTGAATTTAAAATACTTTTTTAAATTCACAAAATTTTTGATTTCCTGTCCATTGTAGCTCTTAATAAACTTTGTCTTTCTATTATTTCTCCTAAGCTCTGTTCCATCATCCATCATTCAAGCTTATTAAGTATGTTATGCGTTGTTTTTCTCTGTCCCTCTCACCCATTATCTGTCCCGTGAGTATGGCTCTCCACAACTTCCTCTCTCTTGTAGGATTTAATAAATTTTGTCTTTCTGTTATTTCTCTTAAGCTCTGTTCCATCATCCATTTATTAAAGCTTATTAAGTATGTTATGCGTTGTTTTTCTCTGTCCCTCTCACCCAATATCTGTCCCGTGAGTATGGCTCTCCACAACTTCCTCTCTCTTGTAGGACTTAATAAATTTTGTCTTTCTGTTATTTCTCTTAAGCTCTGTTCCATCATCCATTTATTAAAGCTTATTAAGTATGTTATGCGTTGTTTTTCTCTGTCCCTCTCACCCACTATCTGTCCCGTGAGTATGGCTCTCCACAACTTCCTATCTCTTGTAGCCCTTAATAAATTTTGTCTTTCTGTTATTTCTCTTTAACCCTTTAAGAGAAATATTTATCCATTTAGTCAAGTCTGTTAAGGATGTTATGTATTGTTACCCTCTTGCCAATGTGTGTATCAGATTTTCCAAGCCATCTTCATAAAATAAAAAAAGGAAAAAATAGCAACAAAAATGTCCAATTATTATTCATAAATTTACCGCCAATTTTTTTTTTTAATAAACAAATGCAGGACTGGTGGACTTTTGGTGTGAGGATTAAAATAAAAACGAGAAATGTTTTTTTGTTATTATCATTAGTATTATTATTTGATCTATCACTACAACAACAACTTCAATACTAGTAACAATAATCCTTTGTACTATAACATAGACTCTTGTGTATTTAGTTGTATATATATATATATATATATATATATATATATATATATAAATTAAAAGAAAGAACCGACCCTCTAAACTTAAAATTAAGATTAAACATACAACTTTATACAAAAAACTGATAAAACGCTAATTTGTATTTGCTTCCTAAAAAATACATATTTAGATTTCTTGAAATAACTTCGCCTAAATACAATAATACTCCAAACTTGAATATAAAATATAAAAAATATATATTTTTAAAAAAAATCCTATAAAATAAAAAAATATTCCATACCGAAAAAATCAAAATTGGAAAGAAAAAACACCCCACCCCTATCACGTCTATCTAAGAAACTCCAAAGTGAAAACATAGACACAGGATCAAAGTAAATACATGAATTAGGTCCGCTAACAATAGACATCAATCAATTAAACGATAGCCAACCATAAAAATGACCATTCAAAACGCTGCCCTCTTAGAAATTCTAACCAAAAGATATACCCGACTGATAAAACGTACATTCCAACAGATAATACCATTAATCAACAATTTCACACGTACACATCAGATTCTTCAAAAGTCTAAGGGTCAAAATGAGAGACACATTCACTTAATTACCAATAACCCCAACCAACCCCCACGACAACAACGAACCCAATATAAACAGAGAATGATTCCAAACCTTTATTTCTTCCGCTGATGTGTTTGAAGTCGAAACACAGAAACAACCATATGATTGTAGAGAAGAGGACATATATAGAAGAAATTATGTACATGTTCTAAAACATAATTTATAATATATATATATATATCCAAATGAATAAGAACGAAGAAAACATTTGCCACGTTCAAAACATTAATTTAAAACAGTGTTCAATATAAAAATAGAGCAATGAATATCTATTAATAATTAGTATATTAGAACATATGCAAACTACAAATTATACAAAATTCAAAATTTTTGAAGTAGTTTATAGATGTTCTAACGTAATAAGTATTAATAAAAATTTGATATTCTTTATTGTTACGCTCATATATATATATATATAGAGAGAGAGAGAGAGTAGGGAGGCAGCGTCGGCTCAGTTTATTATCTTTACTATCAGTTATAAAAGCTTTTGCCGCGTGTTTTCTCTTTAACAATAACTTATTATTATTATTTTTAATAACTATGTCGTCGAGTCGTGAAATATATATATATATTACATTATATTATAATAAAAGCCGTTATGTATTTATTTGTAAGTGCTTGGATTATTTTTTTTCTTGAGTCTCAATAGTATCAATCGAGATATTGCTGTCGTTTTAGACGGCATATCAATACAAATCTTTCTTTTTTTTTTCCGGCACGGGCCCACTCGTAATAATATTAAAGTCATCCCCATCATTATTATGCGTTCTGTTTACTGTAATTCAATTTCGTATCCCTAACAAGATCTTTGGAGGTAACATAAAGTTCTGAAAATATTAATTTTCTTCTATCTTAACCGTCAGAATCAACAGACAAAAATACGCCTATTTTGACAATTTCGCTTTAAAAAAAGGTACGCTGATACTGTATTCAAAAGCGATTTGATTCTATGTAGTGAAAACACCCCTAATGCTATTGAATGACAAAAACAGAATGAGTATTAAGCATAACACAATGAGTAGTCAATTTTAAGTCGAGAATTGAATGCACAAGAAACAAATTAAAACAGGGACAAATCGAAGAAAGCAAAATGGCAGAAGGAAAAGACAGGCGCAGGATTGAAGGAAAAGCCGAGAAGAAAGTAAAAAGAGCTTTGAGAGAAGAATGGATATGATGGATAACACCATGTAGTTAAGGGTTGTTTCTGTTGTTGTTGTTTTTTTTGTTGTTGTTTTTTTTTTTGTTTTTTCTTGTTGTTTTTTTGGGGTTTTTTGGGGTTTTTGGGGGGGGGGGGGGTTTGGGGTTTTTTTTTTGTTTTTTTTTGGGGGGTTTTTTTTTTGTTTTTTTTTTTGTTTGTTTTTTTTTTTGGTTGTTTTATTTAGTCTTCAAGGAATAATGTCAGTAAGGGGAGCGAAAATAATAAAGAAAGGAAGATGGAAATCACGGATGTCAGCGAAGTTATGAAACATTTCAAGTTGGTGACGAACGGACGAACGACATGTAGGCCGATAATATACACCCCTGTCATGACCGACTAAACCGTAAGAAGAACCCGAGCATTGTTTCCGAGCTTCGTCGAGGACAACAGGAAAAAGAAAGAAAATTTAGAAAAAAGAAAGACATTTTGAAAAAAAATAAGAATGAAAAGAATATGTTAATTTTAGGCTTGTGTCATTTCTTAAACAGTTGGAGGTTTCCCAACAGGGCCACAGATCGAGGTTGGAGTACTAGATAAAAAAAAAAGGACGTTTTTTTAATGTTGATTTTCAAGATAGAATTTTGTTCTTTCCAAAGAAAGTACAAAGTTAGTCGTCGGAGATATAAATGTCAGTCAGTCAGTTAAGTGCCATACGTTATACAATTTTGGGTGATCATGTCTCGAAGGAGACATGACTGACTGGGCAGAAGATTATCCCGCAGTAGGTTGCCATTACTTTCTGCGGTATACTAGCTGCCAGCCAAGGCTATAGTACCCAATCTGTTCTATTATTTAACCCATAACTGGAGAGAAGAGACGGATTAATATCTTTCCCAAAGGTGCGCAAGTGAATGCAACGAATTCAACTGGAATTCGAACTCGGAACCCCGATTTGTCGTTCCGAGCCGATATCCACTGCACCACAACGCACATCTAAAGGTAAAGACAATAAAAAAAGGAGGAGGAGGAGGAAAGGGAGAATGAATAAGAGTGACATAGAGAGAGCAATATAAAATACGTGGAAAAGAAAAAAAAAAAAAAGAAAAATAGAGTGTGTTGAGGATATAAGAAAGTGTAAAATGAACAAAGAGGGAGAATGGCGTGGGGGAGAAGATGAAGCGGAAGGAATTAAAGAACAGAAAGACAGTGAACTATTGAAGCATTCAAACATCAAAAACGAACAATGAAAGAAAAAAAAAGGGGAAAAAACAAAGAAAACGTAGGAGTCGGCTAATAAGATGAAAACGAAGAGAAAATGAAGATGAAAAAGAGAACGATAAAAGAAAGGAAATTAAGAAAAAGAAAATGAAGTATCAGGAAATGAAAAAGGAAGAAGAAAAAGTGGAAATTCAAGAAAACGGTGTATGCTCCTTCTATCACGAATGTCGTTTGGCTCTCCAGTTTCTCTTGCGGGCGACGGATGGCCTCTCCAACGCTCAAGCGTTGTCTCTTAAGGCATTATATCGGGTGTTAGTTAGGGGGGGCGTTCAAGATGAACTGATAGGCGAGCTCGAGCTTACGAAACAGGAGGCTCACTCCATATGGCCTTGGGCGCCCGGGTTGAAATGTCTCACTAACGATGAGGCATCACTCATCTGGTTGATGATCCGTAAGGCACTCGAGGTAGGCAAGAAGATTCATGCAGCGGACCTAAAATCTAATTCAACCTGCGTGCGTTGTGGGCTGTCGGCGGAAACCGTCGATCACGCCTTCTTCCACTGCAGTGTTGTTGCCCCGTTGTGCAAGTTTTTTGAAGATCTTATGGTTCGTATGCTGCGTGGAAAGTTCTTTGTCTTTGAGGCTAGTTTTGTTTGTAGCAATGCCGCACCTCCGTTATCAGGACGGAAAGGAAACTACTCACTCCATCAGAATTTGGCAAAAGGTGGGTGAGTCTTGCGCGTTTCTGTCAAGTGAAAGGTGCTGACATAAAGTGGTTGTTTGATGCTGGTTAGGCATCAGGATTTTGGGTGTGCTGAGAGGTAGATGTGCACCCCTTCCCTGTTAGGTTAGAGTAGGAATTTTTTTATTTTTCTGTTTTTCGCTTTAAAGTTAACTTAGCTAGGTTATGAATGCTCATTGGCCCCTTTTTCTTTTTGTCCCAGTTTTCTTTTAGTTTAATCCTCCATCTCTTTCCTGCTTTAGGTGTTCAGGAATGTTAGTTCTCTGGTGGATGCGTGGCGTCTTTCGTTTTTCAAGTGTGCTTTTCGTTCTTGTTATGGTGTTTACTTGTGTGAGTGATTGCTGATCGGATAAGTGGCAATTGTTATATTCTTAAAGCCACGCATTTTTTTTTCTGTCACATTTTTAGAGTAGTAGGGGGTTTATTCCTAATACGATTTTATTTAGTTTCTTGTAAATAATGTATTTCATTGAAAAAAATCATTGGGGAATTTAAAATGTTGTTATTTTTGCCCATGTCCTCCACTGAAAATTGTACATAT
Source organism: Ascarosepion bandense (assembly GCA_037127315.1). Lineage (NCBI taxonomy): Eukaryota > Metazoa > Mollusca > Cephalopoda > Sepiida > Sepiidae > Ascarosepion > Ascarosepion bandense. Next base: position 2,695,307 of record JBBBDQ010001918.1, on the reverse strand, counting down.
GGGAGTTAAGTAGGATTACATAGAGCACTGAGGTATTATGGTGGACGAAGTAAGAATGGTAAGTAAAAATGTGCTATTATGGTGTAAGGTTTATTGTAAGTGTGTCAGGGTCGAACAAAGTGAATAGCTAAGTTAAATTAGGACAGAGGATGACCAGCCTTCCCCATCCCCGTTTTAGGCCTCGTGCAACTTTTGTACATATGTACAATAAATATTGAAGTTCTTGGAAATTCTTTAGAGTTCTATTGGAGTTCAGTAGAACTACAAGGCAGTTGGTATTAATTGGCAGTTAGCCGAATAATAAGGAGTCAGCTTTCAGTGGAAGATTACCAAGTTCCTAACATTTTGGGTACGTTCAGTCGATTAGCAACCGACATAGCACGATTATAACTTTCAGTGCAAAAACTACTCCACAGGAGGTAGAGAGTTACCTTAAGAGCTACTGTAAATTCATAGGAGAGGAAGATTTAAGATTGATTCAGACTTGAATAGGTTAAAATTGTAGTGATTGGGAAATAATCCTTTTGTGAGTCGGTTCCGCAAAGAGATTTTGAAGACTGGGTAGCTTCATTTCTTACAATAAGGAGGTCCCTCGAGGTAGAGGGTTACGTTAAGGGTTAGTTTATATGGATAGGAGGGAAAGATAACGGTTGACTCTAGACTTGAACAGGTTAAGATTGTAGTCATTGGGAGAAACACCCTCTTGGGGGCCTGTTCGACAAAGCCGTTGTTCACAGGAAGAAGAGTGGAATTTACTTCTCAACAATGAAATACAGAGTGAATGTGAATCATTTGCTACTATACCGCCATATTAATATGGTGGATTCTTGTTGTGAGGATTAGACCTAGGAGAACCAATGAAGTATGTCCAAGCACTTTAGTTGGAGGGGGGGGGATAATTCTTTTCTAATAAGGACTAGGAACCACTTTTAAACTCTATCAAGACTGGGTAGTTCCCACCCAAATATGACAACAATATTCCAGATGTGGCTATTATGAAGGTAGAGGATAATATGAGTAGTCAGGTACTAGAGCGGTACAAGGAGACAACCATTTTACCTGCATATAAATAACAGATTGCTATCTGTAACAAAAGCGTCAAGAGCCTAGCAAAGCGATTGATATATCTGTGATCTCTCTTTCATATTATCTGTCTCTATTCAATTAACTAAAATTCGTTCAATACAACCCTCGAGAGCAACGCAAGGTAGAGCGACTGTTGAAATTGTTATGTAAGCAATGAAGAATATGAGGATGAGCAGGACTGTCCCTTAACAAGAAGAGGTTAAGATTAGTTTTCAGGGAAGCACCCACCCGGGGGGGGGTGTTTTGCTGGCGGTTTTAGGTAAAAAGAACTGAGTGGAACTTTCTCGATATGTTTTTGAACACGTGGAGAATAAGGATGATTTGACTCCAAGGAAATAGCATGGTATGTTATAGCCTTAAACCTCTGGACTGGGGGAATCAAAGAATGAAGCTTATAAACACAGTTTTTTCTGTTTGTTTTTTGGTGGGCCGTTAACTAACTTCTTGAGAGATGTTGTCTACCGAATTGGTAAAGAGTGATAGTCTTCTCTACTTCCTCTCGTTTTCTCTTTTACTCTATCTTCATCTTCTATTTTACATTTTATATTATTCTTTTTCCTCTACTTTCTTTCTTTCTTTCTTTCTTTCTCCACTCAATTTAAAGTTTTGTTCTTTGTAAGCAATGGCAACCTACTGCGGGATAATCTTCTGCCCAAGCGTGTATCACGTATGGCACTTAACTGTCTGACTGACTTATATTCTTTTAAACTTTCCCTTTGATTTTTTCTTTTTTTTATTTTCTTGCTCTTTCTGTCAAATCTTTTTCTTTCTTTCTTTCGTTCATTCTTTCTTTTTACCAAGCCTCTTCTTTCTTTCTTTCTTTCTTTCTTTCTTTCGTTTATTCTTTATTTTTACTAAGCTATTATTATATTATATATTATTCTTTTTCCTTTACTTCCCCCTTTCTTTCTTTCTTTCTTTCTTTCTCCACTCAATTTTAAGTTTTGTTCTTTCTTTAGGTCATTTGGACTTATATTCCTTTAAACTTTCCCTTTGATTTTTTCTGTTTTTTATTTTCTTGCTCTTTCTGTCAAATCTTTTTCTTTCTTTTTCTTTCTTTCTTTCTTTCTTTCTTTCTTTCTTTCCACTAAGCCTCTTCTTTCTTCCTTCTTGACTCGTTCATAAATCTTTTTTTTCTTTGCGTCTTTCTAGTTAATTTTTCTTTAAATGTTTCTTTTGACCTTTCTTTCTTTCTTTTTTCAAATATTCTTTAAATATTTTCTTTAAACTTGCCCTTAAATTTCCTTCCCTTTTTTTCTTACTCTTTCTGTCAAATATTTTTCTTACTTTCTTCATTCATTATGCATCCACTTCTTTCTCTTTTACTTATTCATCCAATTCACACTTTTTTCTACTCCTTTCTACCACGTCTTTGCTTTCTTTCTTTCATTCTTTTTTGGGGCAATTCGTTCCCTTTGATTATTTCTTCTTTTTTTTTTCTTGCTTTTTTTACTTTCTTGCTCATTCTGTCAATTTCCTTCTTTCTTTCTTTTTTTTCTTTTTACCAAGCGTCTGATTTCTTTCTTTCTTTCTTCTTTGCCTAGTACTTCAATTCTCTCTCTCTTCTTCTTGATGCTTTACCTTATACCTTTTCTTTCTTTCTTTCTTTCTTTCTTTCTTTTGCTTTACATTCTTCTTTTTTTCTTTCTTCTGTTCTACATTCTTCTTTTTCCTTTCTTTTTTCTTTCTTTTTTCTTTCTTCTTGCCTTCGCTTGACATGCATCTCTTTCGTTCTTTTGTTTTTTATTTCTTCTCCCTTTTTTCTTTGGTCTTTTTTTTATTATTATTAACCCGTTACGTTTTTATTTTTCTTCTTCTCCCTTTTTCCTCCCTTTCTTGTTATGATAATTTTATGTTTTATCTTATTGTCTTCGTACGCAAAAATCCTTTCTTTTTCTTCTTCTTTATATTGTCTGCATCTCTCTCTCTCTCTCTCTCTCTCTCTCTCTCACTCTCTCTCTCTCTCTCTCTCATTTTCTTTCTCTCTTTCTCTCTTTCTACTTCATCTTATTATCTTCCACACCTATCCGTTTATAAGTTTTTCTTTCCTGTTTAGGATGAGGTTTCCGGTTTTCTCTTTTCCAATCTTGTCACTCCTATGTAGCCCCCTGCACATCAGTGGCGTTACCGCCTTGCTCGGGGTAATATGATTAAAAAAAAAAAGTTCTTGCACAATGCAATCGCAATGAATTGCATAACTGGTTGCCATTGTCATCCGCTTAAATATCTCTCTCACTCTCTCATACATACACACACACACACACACACACTCTCCCATTTAAACTGTCTCTCTTTCATTCTTCTACTGTCTCTCTATCTCTCCCATTTAAACTGTTTTTCATTCTTCCACTCTCTTAGTCTCTCTCTCTCTCTCTCTCTCAAACTCTCTCTCCGTTTTTATTACTTTTTGTTTGTTTCAGAATTCCATTGGTTCTTAGATTCAAAAGAATTTTTTCCATTCCATCAACTGTATATCAACCCCATGGTTTTTCGCTTTCTGTTTTTGTATTTTAGAGCTTTTACATCGACAATGATTTCCAAATGCTTTCTATAGAATAAAGTTCACCCAACATGAAGCTACAGAGCTTCTGATGTTAGAGAGTTACTGCTAAAATGGTTCAATCATACATACGAAACCTCGCTAAAAACACTGGAAACAAGCGTCGGTTATTCTTATGAGCCAGAAAGTCGCGATTTTCTAAGTGCAGCTTAGATGTGGTACAAGGCCGAAAGCATATGACACCCAGTGAGGATCGAACTCATTACTCAATTGTAACGATTCTAGTGAGACAAGCTTGCTAACCATTACACCACCTCGAGATGCCCCTGAGCCGAAAAGTATCTGATACCTACTACCACGCACTATATTTATATCAGCTGGCCACTCCTATTCGGGTATCCCCGTCTATCGGGGTGGTTAGCTGATCTCTATTGTAAAGGCCTGCTCAGGCACACATGAGCCTACCTATGGTTTATACTGCAACTATGCTGAGCAGACCTTAGTTACAGTTACTGGGAGAGAGCGCGTTATCTAGCATGAACAATACTTTGAACAAGGCCAGGACGCTAAAACCCTCGGTCACGATGACTTGCGACTTCGAGCTAGCCCAAATTTACAAGTGTCAGATCAGACATAAAATAGAGTATGACTGCGAGATCTGAAATGGCGCTGCCCAATCATTGCTTTCCAGCTGACAAAGAATTCGAAAATGCTTATGCAACCTGATAGGCGATTAACTATTTTCCACCATAGAATCCCTAACAGAGAGATGCAATGACGTAAGCCCCTCTCCGACTGATACAGAGAGAGAGAGAAATACAAACAGACTGAGATAGATATGAACAGATGTGATAAATATAAACAGATTGCGATAGATATAGCCAGACAGATATAAAAGGACTGCCATGGATAGATATTTTTTTAATCATATCACCCCGAGCAAGGCGGTAACGCCACTGATGTGCAGGGGGCTACGTAAGAGTGAAAAAATTGGAAAAGAGAAAGCCGGAAACCACATCTTAAACAGGAAACAAGGGATGAGCCTCTTAACCTGTTCAATAGACGTGGGTGGAGTGTGAACCGGGCGATAGTTAGATCTATCTACTCCAATTGAAAAAAAAAAAGAAAAAGTGGTGAAAAGATTGGAAAAGAGAAAGCCGGAAGCCACATCCTAACCAGAAAACAAGGGATGAGCCTCTTAACCTGTTCAATAGGCGTGGGTGGAGTGTGAATCGGGCGATAGTTTAGTCTATCTACTCCAATATAACAACGATACTCTATTTTAGTCCTGTTCTGGTCCTTGTAAACTTAGAAGACAACATAAGAAACCAGGTATTTACTGGAGCCACACAAGGAATCGGATGTACGAGTTCTACTTTTTCATTTTTCTTTCTCTTTGAATAATAATTTTACGCAAAGCAAGGCAAGACCGCTACTGGGCTTAGGGGATTACAGTGAGAAAAAAAAAATTTACAAGAGATGTCGAAGAAAGGACAAGATATGGATGAAAATCAATAGATTGAAATGATAATCGACGTTGCATTTAAACCTTTCGTGATTGTAGCTATCAGAGAACCAAGCCAACGTTAAAGAGTTCTACAAATGGAAAGTACGAGAAAAGAAACTGTTAGAGTAGAAGAAGCGGTTACATTTAACCAAACGACGGTAAAAGGGTGGGACCCCGATGCCAATCTAGTAGCATCAATATGTTTTTCAATGTAACCATTTCCGGGACCCGTTAAATCTTGTCTATAAAATCTGTCTTATATATATAATAAGATAGTTTACAGTAACCCTCTAGGGCCATTCGTATCATATTTGATACAGTATGAAAACAAGCCTTGAAAGAAATATTTTCCTGAAAAATTTTTTAAGAGAAATATTTTATAAATTTCAAATGAAAGCAGTACTGACTGCTCAGTCAATGAATACCAAATGTTTCCTTATAGGGAAATACCAAATGTTTCCTTATAGGGAAATACTGTATCAAATATGATACGAATGGACCTACAGGGTTAAAAAATTCTCAAAAACTATTCAACATATCGATGCTACCAGATTGGCATCAAGGTCCCACCCTTTTACCGTCGTATGGTTAAATGTTGAGTGGTTGGTTGTTTTGTTTTTATGGCATATCAACCTCGGCGGGTCGTTTATTGCCAACTAAATTTTATTTATTTATTGCTGGTAATACCCTTTTCTTTCAACAATTTATTGTTGTTTTGTATAAGTTTTGTGTCTAGTAATACTTTTTTCTTTTCGAGTATCAAGATTCATTGGGATGTGTTTTTAAGGGCAGGGTCCCCACGTTCTACTCTTGTTATTTAACACATAACTGGAGGGAAGGGACGGATTAATACCTTTCCCAAGGGTACCAGTGCTTAAGTGAATGCAGGGTATTCAACTGGAATTCGAACTCGGCTCACCGATTTCTCTTTCCGAGCAGATATCCACTGCACCACAACACTTCCGTCACTAAACGCTTACAGCACCTGGTATTCCCAAGCGGTCATCCATCTAAGTACTGACCAGGCTCAATGTTGCTTAAATTCGGTGATCGAGTGAGAACCGGTGTATTCAAAGTGATATGGCCCCAAGCCTAAGTTAAATTTAACCTCTTCTTTAATATATACAGGTATACAGGCGGTCTAGAAAGTCGGAAGAGGTGGACCATTTTATTGGCCTCCACGTTTGCCAGATTTGACTCCATTAGACTTTTTTCATGCGGACATGTAAAAACAATTGTGTATGCAACCAAACTTAGTTCATTAGAAAATTGGAAAGCTAAAATAACTAATGTGATTTCAGGCATTTCTTTAAATCAGTTGGCAAATGTTTTCCGTGAACTGCAAAATTGTATTACTCTTTGTATTGCTAATGATGGAGGGCATGTGGAAAATTAAACAAAATTTCATTAAAAGCTTAAACAACAGATATTTACTTCTTTCTAATCCTTCTTACAAATTATTTCTATCGCAAATACAAGTAAAGTTATAAATGTTTTAAAGTGCACATGAAGTTTATGGGCACCCTGTATATATATATATATATATATATATATATATATATATATATATATATAGGGTGTTTATTGGCCATTTTCCTATATATATATATATATATATATATATATAGGGTATTGGCCATTTTCCTATATATATATATATATATATATATATATATATATAGGGTGTCTATTGGCCATTTTCCTATATATATATATATATATATATATTTATATAGGGTGTCCATTTTCCTAGTATATTAGGAAAATGAGCCATGGTTTTAATCTTTCGGTATTGTCAGACGTTATTTAAAAACTCTGCCTGTTAAATCTTTATTTTTTATTTTTATTTAAATGTGTATTGAGCACTTTTTAATAAAACTGTTAACTAGTCTCATATGAATCTGACGAATAACTGGTTAATAATTACAATATATATATATATAATGCGGAGAAGTTTGTTAGTACGCTGAGTAGTGCTATTTCAGTCATACCGACTTCTACTTTTCGTGAAAATATTTTTGTGATGCCCCACTCTTCAGTGTTTAGTCTTTTGCTGCTATTTCCTGATTTTTAATATTCGTATTTATATGAAGTAAAGTATAATTTGATATCTTTATGTGCGAGTTAGTTTTTCGTACTTGGTAGTTGTTGTTTTTTAAGTGGTGTAAGATTTGGAGGTGGTTAATTGAATTTTATTGCTTTTTATTGTCTTGACCTATTCTTAGTGTGCTTTAGCCTATGTCTTTTTAATTGCTTTATATTGAGTTGACCGCTTTTACCACATTAGATTGGCCTTTCATTATTTTGTTAGATTCCACCTATTTTGACGTGTCAATATATAGGCCCACCGAAATGTTTTTTTTTGGGGGGGGGGGCATGATATAAAAAACAAAATCCTGAAGTTTATTAATACTCTGTTAGGTTATTATTATTAATGCTCTATCTCTATCTAAATATCAAGCAATTTATAACAAAAATGCTTGCCTAAATGTCTTTCTATCAGTAAACTAATAAAAAAAATCAATTTTGGCCCTAAACATCATTACTTTCCCTATCCCTCTCACTTTCACTCTCCCTCAGATAGATACATACTTACTTATGAACAGACTGAGATAGACTGAGGTATGAACAAATAGCGATAGATACGAACTGACAGAGATAGATAGACATGAACAGTCTTAGATAGATAGAAATAGATAGATAGATGATAGATAGATAGATAGATAGATACAAATAGATAGATAGATAGATAGATAGATAGATAGATAGATGATAGATAGATAGATAGATAGATAGATACAAATAGGCAATGATAGATAGATAGATAGATAGATAGATAGATACAAATAAATGATAGATAGATAGATAGATAGATACAAATAGGCAATGATAGATAGATAGATAGATAGATAAATGAATGATAGATAGATAGATAGATAGATACAAATAAATGATAGATAGATAGATAGATACAAATGAATGATAGATAGATAGATAGATAGATACAAATAGGCAATGATAGATAGATAGATAGATAGATACAAATAGGCAATGATAGATAGATAGATAGATAGATAGATACAAATAGGCAATAGATAGATAGATAGATAGATAGATACAAATAGGCATTGATAGATAGATAGATAGATAGATAGATAAATGATAGATAGATAGATAGACAGATACAAATAAATAGATAGATAGATAGACAGATACAAATAGGCAGATAGATAGATATAGATACAAATAGATGATAGATAGATAAATAGATAGATACAAATAGATGATAGATAGATAGATAGATAGATAAATAAATAAATGATAGATAGATAGATACAAATAGGCAATGATAGATAGATAGATACAAATAAATATTGATAGATAGATAGATAGATAGATAGATAGATAAATAGAAACAATGAATGGATAGATAGATACAGCAGAGAGAGATGATAGATAGATAGATAGATAGATAGATACAAATAGGCAATGATAGATAGATAGATAGATAGATAGATGGACAGACAATGATAGATAGATAGATAGATAGATAGATAGATACAAATAGGCAATGATAGATAGATAGATAGATACAAATAGGCAATGATAGATAGATAGATAGATAGATAGATACAAATAGATGATAGATAGATAGATAGATAGATACAAATAGGCAATGATAGATAGATAGATAGATAGATAGATACAAGTAGGCAATGATAGATAGATAGATAGATAGATAGATACAAATAAATAGATAGATAGATAGATAGATAGATAGGCAATGATAGATAGATAGATAGATAGATACAAATGAACGATAGATAGATAGATAGATAGATACAAATAAATAGATAGATAGATAGATAGATAGATAGATACAAATAGATAGATAGATAGATAGATAGATACAAATAGGCAATGATAGATAGATAGATAGATACAAATAGGCAATGATAGATAGATAGATAGATAGATACAAGTAGGCAATGATAGATAGATAGATAGATACAAATAGGCAATGATAGATAGATAGATAGATAGATACAAATAGATGATAGATAGATAGATAGATAGATAGATACAAATAGGCAATGATAGATAGATAGATAGATACAAATAGGCAATGATAGATAGATAGATAGATAGATACAAATAAACATATTGATAGATAGATAGATAGATAGATACAAATAGACGTAGATAGATAGATAGATAGATACAAATAGGCAATGATAGATAGATAGATAGATACAAATAGGCAATGATAGATAGATAGATACAAATAGGCAATGATAGATAGATAGATAGATACAAATAGGCAATAGATAGATAGATAGATAGAAATAGGCAATGATAGATAGATAGATAGATAGATAGATAGATAGATAGATGATAGATAGATAGATAGATAGAAACAGGCAATGATAGATAGATAGATAGATAAATAAACGACTGATAGATAGATAGATAGATAGAAATAGGCAATGATAGATAGATAGATAGATAGAAATAGATGATAGATAGATAGATAGATAGATACAAATAGATGATAGATAGATAGATAGATAGATACAAATAGGCAATGATAGATAGATAGATAGATAGATACAAATAGACAATGATAGATAGATAGATAGATAGATAGATACAAATAGATAGATAGATAGATAAATAGGCAAATAAATAGATAGATAGATACAAATAGGCAATGATAGATAGATAGATAGATACAAATAGGCAATGATAGATAGATAGATAGATAGATAGATACAAATAGACAATAGATGATAGATAGATAGATAGATAGATACAAATAAATAATATGATAGATAGATAGATAGATAGATAGATAGATAGATACAAATAGGCAATGATAGATAGATACAAATAGGCAATGATAGATAGATAGATAGATACAAATAGGCAATGATAGATAGATACAAATAGGCAATGATAGATAGATAGATAGATACAAATAGGCAATTGATAGATAGATACAAATAGGCAATGATAGATAGATAGATAGATACAAATAGGCAATGATAGATAGATACAAATAGGCAATGATATAGATAGATAGATAGATACAAATAGGCAATGATAGATAGATACAAATAGGCAATGATAGATAGATACAAATAGGCAATGATAGATAGATAGATAGATACAAATAGGCAATGATAGATAGATACAAATAGGCAATGATAGATAGATAGATAGATACAAATAGGCAATGATAGATAGATAGATACAAATAGGCAATAAATAGATAGATAGATAGATAGATAATGATAGATAGATAGATAGATAGATACAAATAGGCAATGATAGATAGATAGATAGATAGATACAAATAGGCAATGATAGATAGATAGATAGATAGATACAAATAGGCAATGATAGATAGATAGATAGATAGATAGATAGACAATGATAGATAGATAGATAGATAGATACAAATAGATAGATAGATAGATAGATAGATACAAATGAGTAAATGATAGATAGATAGATAGATAGATAGATACAAATAGGCAATGATAGATAGATAGATAGATAGATACAAATAGGCAATGATAGATAGATAGATAGGTAGATAGGAAAAATGATAGATAGATAGATAGATAGATACAAATAGGCAATGATAGATAGATAGATAGATAGATACAAATGAACGATGATAGATAGATAGATAGATAGATACAAATAGATGACTGATAGATAGATAGATAGATACAAATAGGCAATGATAGATAGATAGATAGATAGATACAAATAGGCAATGATAGATAGATAGATAGATAGATAGATAGATAGAAATAGACAATGATAGATAGATAGATAGATAGATAGATAGATACAAATAGGCAATGATAGATAGATAGATAGATAGAAATAGGCAATGATAGATAGATAGATAGATACAAATAGGCAATGATAGATAGATAGATAGAAATAGGCAATGCTGATAGATAGATAGATAGATAGATACAAATAGGCAATGATAGATAGATAGATACAAGTAGGCAATGATAGATAGATAGATACAAATAGGCAATGATAGATAGATAGATAGATAGATAGATAGATAGATACAAATAGGCAATGATAGATAGATAGATAGATACAAATAGGCAATGATAGATAGATAGATAGATACAAATAGGCAATGATAGATAGATAGATAGATAGATTAGATAGATAGATAGATACAAATAGGCAATGATAGAGAGATAGATAGATAGATAGATAGATAGATAGATATGAGAAGTTCATGGCACCCAAAATTACTGTTTAGCCCTTGAAAAGACACCGGTGTAAAATCTTGTCCCCAGTCGACCAAGTGTGGTAGATAAGAAAGAAGGAAAGCAAAGCTATTTGAAGCAAAGATATAAATCGTAAAAAGATAAGATGTTTAAGATAATGGATGGTACTTCTGACTCCTATTTTATCCTCATAATTGTTATCATTATCATCGACATTATTTTGAACTGCCCTGGCTAAGTCCTTTTCACAATAAGACGAACTTAATGTAAGTCAATGTAAGAAAAAAACGACAGGGCAAAGGTCAACCCAAGCGCATATGGATCTCAAGATGATATGTTATCAATTTTCACTTTAGCCGCGGGAAGTTGGAGATGAAAAGGACTGTATGATAAAAAAAAGGAGCTAACAGTGGCTAGACAGGGACAAAAACGGAGTGAGAAGTAAGATGGCGGCGAAAAGAAACAAACGAGTTTGAGAAAGGACAAAAAAACTATTTGAGAGTGATGGAAAGAGGAAGGGTGAAGGCTGTGAGATGTTAAGAAGGATTGTGTTAAATTAGCGACGCTATGGCATAAAAAGCGAAAGTCTCAAAGAAAGAAAAAGGAGAAAAAAAGCAATGAGAAAATATGAAGGTTATTAATATAGAAAAGACAGTAATGAAAACTATACAGAAAATCATAAAGACGAACTACTACTGCTACCGGATGTGCGTGGGTGGTGCAGGGGATATCGGCTTGAAACGAGAAATCAAAGAACCGAGTTCAAATTCCAGTCGAATTCGTTGCATTCACTTACGCGCAAATACCATTGGGAAAGGTATTAATTCGTTTCTTACATCCAGCCGTAGAATAATCTAGCAGTATAGCCCGGCGTTGCTCGGGTGTAATGAAAGTTTTAAAACTAATCCATGGTCCTGGATCTCAGACTCAGCCTAAAGAATATTTGTGTGAAGTTTGGTGAGAATCGAATAAAAATTGTGGATTTGTATAAAGGACATATAAACAGACACGCACACAAACATCTTGCCTTTTATATATATATATATATATATATATATATTATCGATTTTCTGCACTCTTGTAAGAACTGCAACCTTGAAACTTCTGAATATCGTTTCTTATGTCTTTGTCTATGAGTGTATCAAATTTGATTCAAATCGGACCACTTCTTCTATAACCCGATTTTTTCGATTTTCGATATTTATCGGGGGTACCTCGACACAACCTCTAGCTAAGAACACTCGCATACGCTTATAGGACAACTGTGTAAATGTTCAAGAAAATCGGTTCAGCCGTTTCGGAGTCTATAGGTAACGGATACACAGATCCACACACACAGACAACGTTCCATTTATAAATAAGTTTAGATAACAGGATAGATTGGGTTTTAGTAAAAGATGGCACTAAAACGAAACAGTCGTTAAAAAAGGAAGTTGACAAAGAAAAAGGAACGAGTAAGCTGTAAAGAAAGGACAAAAGATGCAAAAGAAGAAGCCAGTAAAGAAGAAGAATAGAGACGTTGAAAAAGAAAGGGGAAAAGAAAAAGGAGACAACTGTAAAGAAGAAATAAGAAGAAAAATCACTGAAGGAATGAATCGCTAAATAAGAAAAAGAGGATAAAGAAGAAGAAAAAGACACGTTGAAAAAGAAAGATGATAAAGGAAGAGAGAGAGAGAGAGAGTGAGAGAGAGAGAGCCACCCCAGTCTATTGAACAGGTGAAGAGGCTCATCCCTTGTTTCCTGTTTAGGATGTGGTTTCCGGCTTTCTCTTTTCCAATCTTTTCACTCTTACGTAGCCCCCTGCACATCAGTGGCGTTACCGCCTTGCTTGGGGTGATATGATTAAAAAAGAGAGAGAGAGAGAGAGAGAGAGAGAGAAAACAAGAAGAAATATAGATCATCAAAATAAAAAAAGGCGGCATAAAAATAGATGAAGAAGAAAAAGTCACCAAAGAAGAAGACAGTATCGAGAAAAAACAAAAAAGCAAAAGAAAGACAACAACAATGAAAGTTACATATCGTTTAACATCGTCTCAATATATTTTATGGCTATGTCCAGTATAGTTACATTGTAGAATCAAGACCCTCTTGAAAAGTTATTCTTAGTCCAAATAAGAACCTGCACCCGAATCGAGGTAGGGCTGGCGTGATAATACCGAGACAGGGTAGGAAACAACAATCCATTATTTTGGCGGGCCAGGTACTTAGAGGTAACCATAAAATGTAATTCTAGAGAGATCCTGTCCCGGTACGGGTGATCTCAGTACCAACGTATCAAGACCTCCCTGACAAGGAGAGATGGAGTTAGGGAGTTCTGTTTTGTTAGCTTAGGGGTCTTAACCCTGACTTGAATCTTGATTAGTGTTTGGAAACCACAGGGAAGAGCGGATGCTTGAGGGATGGGAAATTTGGTGAAGAATAAAAATATTGTTTCCTCTTTTTTAAGACCTGCTTTTAATACTTCTTTTCTTTTATGTGCCGTGTTCTTTCAGGACGTAGGCGATCACGGACTTTCACGTCTTCTTCTCTCTTGTATCTATTAACACCTTTAGTCTTGGTATTTCTCCAGAACCCTGCTCTGTCATCCATTTGCTCCCTATGTCACGCGTTGTTTTTCCATGTCTCTCTTTCCTTCTATCTGTCATGTGCGTATGAGATTCTCCAAGCCCCCCTTCCTCATTACGTGTCCCAGAAACTTCAAATGTTTTTTTCCTGATGTTAATTATCAGTTTCCTCTTCCTTTCTATTCTCTCCAAAATCTCGTCGTTGCTTACATGTTCAGTCCACAGTATCCCCAGCATCCTTCTGTAGTACCACTTTTCTGTTTTTTCAAGTTTTTCCTTCATCTTTAAGAAGAGTGTCCGGTATTCGCTGCCATATAGAAAAACAGATATCACGTAACAGTCCAGGAGTGTTACGTGATATCTGTTTTGTTTCCAATGAAATTTTCCTGTCTCTCAATACTCTACTTAGCTTTTGAAATGGCCATACCAATACATCTTTGGGTCTCAGTGTCGCACTTTCCATCCTCTGTTAGAACACTTTCCTGGTACTTAAATTTCTACACCCGCTTGATTTTAACATCCCCGACCTGTAACTGGCATTTTGGGCTTCTCTATTTGCTTACGACTATACATCCAGTTTTCTTTTTTTTTTTTTAATCATTTCACCCCAAGCAAAGCATTCCACTGCCACTATTGCGCATGGGGCTACATAGGGGAAGGTAAAGAGAAGGAGTGGTTAGACATAGGGAATGTCAGGAGGAAGGTGACATATGAGTAAGGATACCGAGGATGAGGGTTGGGCAGATGGGAAGAGTGTTTGATAGAATGGGAGCAGGTTAGTGTGTTAGGAGGTGTCTATTGACCTTACATTTAAACTCCTGGAGATTGTAGCCGTCGGGGAAGCGATCGTGTGGAAGGGAATTCCACAGTCGGGAAGTGCGAGGAAAGAAACTGTTGGAGTAGAAGTTGCGGTTGCATTTTATCGGTTTCACTGTAAAAGGGTGGGATGTAGTTGCTAATCTAGTATCTCGTGCAAATTCGTATTTAGGGGGCATCAGTGATCTAAGTTCATCGGAGCAGAAGTCGTGAAAGTATTTATTGAAGAGACACAGGGAAGCCACGTCGCAGGGGAGCGGTTTATATTTAATATATATATATATTTTATATTATTGCGGTTTATATTTAGTCCTTTCTTCTTGCTTTCCTTCGATACCTTCTGTAGGAGGTTTTGTAGTTTCCTTCTATCAGCACTGTGTCATCTGCATATCTTATATTGTTATTTAGTCATTCTATTTAAATTTTTTCCCATGTCATGTCAATTTAATTTACTTTGCTCGATTTTTCACCTTATATGAAGGCCCAAATTTTTTTCCCTTATATGAAGGCTGAAAAGTGCTTTTGCTTTTAAAAAACCTACAAAATAGATGATTGTGCAATTTTTTAATAATTAACTAAAGGAATTTTCTCACAATGTACCATCACAATTCTTTTAAGTTTCATGTTTATTCAGCACGTGGGCAATCCTTTCTCTCCCCTAACTTCTTCGTCCTTAAAGACTTTATAAAGTACTGTGGTGGATAGGAAATCAAGAATTAAAATCAACCTTCTACTTCACTTTTACAAAAATTCACAATGACGTGTGAAATCCTGGTTTTTCCCCAAATAGAAAAACGATTGACCATGGGCTTAAAGAAAAAGTCGAAACCGGATTTCGCATAGAGATGTTAAGTTGATTTTCTGACCAATGGGAGCGATTTGCAAGACGCAGAAGACTTAGCGATCCAGTGCGAAAAATCTAAATGCTATAAATACTTCGGTCAGCGTCAGCCAGACAGTCAAGAATAGAAGCAGCAGAGACGACAAGCTAAAATGTAACGAGAGAAGCTTCAAGTGTCCCGGACATTGTCTTCTTTCTCGTGTGCTCATTCATTTTAGTTCTTCTCCATGCAAAGACATTCCTACTAAACGAACGCTCATACATACATACATACGTACGTACGTACGCATGAACTCTTTCCAACAAATTACTACTACGAAGTTTTTTTCATACCCTTAACTTTCTCATTGAACATTAACTACTACCTATTGTTGTTATTCTATTCCTTTTATAAATTTCTATTTTAACATGAAAAATATATTTTTTTATTATTCCACTCTTCAACATTCTTCCACAATCTTCTACCTTCTGCTGCCAAACAACCTTTTGATAATTCTGGATAAAACTTGTAAGCTGTAGGGAGTTTGGTTATGTCTGACACAAGGCCGAATTAAATAAACGTTAACCATCTCCCTACATTTCCGAAGGAGTCGAAAGAGTATACAGTAATAACGGTTTCGGGAAAAATACTATTTTTATTTTTATTTTTTTTTTGTTTTTGTTTTTGTTTTTTCAGGTACGTAAGTTTAAACATTTTCATGATATTAATATATATAGAGAAAGCGAGAAACAATGACACAGGAAAAAAAGAGAAAGACATAGGGTGACAGAGAGGGAGAGATAGACCGAAGGAAAGAGGCAGATAGAGTGACACAGAAAGATAGACCGAGAGAAAGAGAGATAAACAAACAGATATAGATAGTAAGAAAGTGAAAGAAACCGAGAGATAGAAACAGACAATCAGAGAAAGAGGGAAGAAAGAGAGAGAGAGAGAGAGAGAGAGAGAGAGAGAGAGAATTAGAAACATAAATTACAATAGAGAGAAATGGGGAGAAAACAGAGAGAGAGAGAAATAGATAAACCATGTGAAAGAGTAACAGACAGACAATGAGGAAAAGAGAGACAGACAGACATAGACAGAGAGAAAGTAACCACAACAGAGAGAGAGACACAGAGAAATATAGACACAAAGAGAAAGAGTAACAGACAAACAGAGAGAAAAAGAGAAGGACAGACAAATGCAAGAAGACAGAGTGTAAGTGACAACAGCGAGAGACACACAAACATAGAGAAATAGATCAACGAAAAGAGTTACTAACAGAGGGAGAGAGAGAAAAAAATAGACAACTAGAGAGAGAGTGCAACAACAGACATACAGCAATAGAGAAGTACAGGGACAAAGAGAGAGAGGGAGAGAGAGAGAGAGAGAGAGGGGGAGAGAGAGAGAGAGAGAGAGAGAGAGAGAGAGAAAGCGAGCGATATATATGATTCACCGGTTTGGAGTTATTCCCACACTTTTCGCCTTGATGTGATTTTCTTTCACGGGGAGGATGGCCACGAAACTCGTGTTAATGAGTGCAATAAGCCCTTCTGGGGTCATTGCTATGAGCAAACCATGATATACCCCGGAAGGGTAAACACCACACACCGTACTTACCCAAACATGTCTGCTCAGCCCCCAAGGATTTGTAGCGTAAACAAAATCTCATTGGCCGCTTTCTTTTACAAACCTCTCGGGTCTATTCGGCGTTGGCACTTGATCTGTGCAGTCGACAGACCACTATTATGTCTTAGACTCTGGGGCAGTTTCGGGGGAAGAAGCCGGACAATGAAAGCGATAAGAACAGAATTTATATAGAAGAGAGCACTGATATTCCGTTGATATAATATATAAGTAAATATTTGCCCTGATACAAAATAACCGTGTATATATGAGATACAGTGAAAAAAAATTACATACTAGAAATTAGATCATAAATTTCTAATCTCACCATAACAAAATAAAATCCGAAATAATTATCGAATTTCTATAAAGATCACACAGAATTTGTATCCATCAATATTTAGATGAGTGGGAGAAATACTTGAAAAACACATACAAACTCTTCCAATAACCAATTCTGTATTTAATGCGAAACAAAAGGTTCATAAAATAAAAGAGTAGACGATTCACAGAGAGCTAAAGAATCAAAAGATATTTTTCTATCACAGTCAGTTCAGTGTCATACATGATACACGCTTGTGTGATCATGTCTCTTTCAATCCATGACTGAATAGGCAGAAGATTTTGCCGCAGTAAGTTGCCATTTCTTTCTCGGGTAGACTAGTTGTCAACCAAAGCTACAGAACACAATCTGTTTTGCTATTTAACCCATAGATGGATAAAAGATTGATTAATAACTTTCCTAAGGTTATTAGCGCGTAACTGAATGCAATGAGTTTAAGTGAAATTCGAACTCGGCCCTCCGATTTCTCATTCCGAGTTAAGTCCACTGCAACGAACATTATTCTACCTACAAATTCTATAACATCGGATGGAGAGAACTTCATTTCTTGTCTATTTTACGCTCCTGAGTGGCTCTTCACCCTTGGGAAAAATATATTATTACTTATATTTGGGCAACATTCTTTAATACAGACTTTCTTGAACATGGCGGACAAGGAACATTTTGAAAATTATTTTTAATGACCTGACAACGTTTTTCGTTTTTGAAAGTTTTGTTTGTTTGTTCGTTTGTTCGTGCTTAACGGCCTATCAACATCTAAATGGTCATTTAAGGCCGGAGACGTATTTTTGTTTTAAATCATTTTTTTTTTTTCATTCAAAAAGTTTAGTTGGTAACATTTTTCATTCAAAAAAAGTTTTGTTGGTAATATTTTTCATTCAAAAAAAAAGTTTTGTTGGTTAATATTTTTCATTCAAAAAAAAAGTTTTGTTGGTTAATATTTTTCATTCAAAAAAAAAAGTTTTGTTGGTAATATTTTTCATTCAAAAAAGTTTTGTTGGTAATATTTTTCATTCAAAAAAAGATTTGCTGGTAATATTTTTCATTCAAAAAAAGATTTGCTGGTAATATTTTTCATTCAAAAAAAGATTTGTTGGTAATATTTTTCATTCAAAAAAAGATTGGTTGGTAATATTTTTCATTCAAAAAAAAGTTTTGTTGGTAATATTTTTCATTCAAAAAAGTTTTGTTGGTAAATAATTTCATAGCATTTTGACCCCGATTTGGGGGACAACTATTTACCCATAGCTAGGACCCTAACAGGTGCTACCACTGCGGGTCAGGGTGGACCTGGGAACAACAGCAATTAAGAGGTGGTTCCACGCTCCTTATAACCTCGCAATCAGAGGCCTTACTGCCGAATGAAGTGTACAGTCATACCCAGGACCATGAAAGTTTTGTGTATAAAGGAATCGTTTATACTACAGTGTCTATCGCTTTCGCTTATTTATTATTTTCGCGGTTAGACTATAAAGTTGAGTCGAAGTAATTTCCACTCAGGTGTAATGACGAATGATTATCCAACTTGTATCCGAACATGTCTGTCTACAAGGCCAGCTAGGTAGCCCCCATTGCAAACGCTTGCTCAGGTACACTTAGGTTTGTTTAACACCCACAGAGTCCACCTGTAGTTTATACTGCGACTCTGCTAAACGGACTTTATTTACGGTTTCTGGGTGAGAGCGTGTTATCCAAAATGAACAATAATCTAAACAAAACCATCACGCCCAAACCCTCGGGCACGATGACTTAAAGGCTTGGGTTAACCCGTGGTATGCTTTTCAGACACTTTCCAAAGGTGTAGCACGCTGGGGTCGCCATCAAGATGTTACCTACCTGAAAAATCTACCATGGTGAGATTCGAACCTGTGTTTCATTGTTAGAAAGTAAACGTTCTAACCACTCGGTTCATTTATTATCCAAACTAACTACTCCTTAAATATGCCATAATGATGAAAAGTGAGTCGCATACGACATAGTTAAACGCAAAAGACGGTGGATTAATAAGAATACATGGTCCTGCGTTTGACGATAAACTACATCCGGCAGCGAGATATTTGCATGTTTTGAGGAGCACATAACCACCACTTGATTGCTGTTGTTTGCAGTTCTACCTTGTCCCAGGATGGTAGCACCTGTTAGGGACCCAGCTATGGAAAATAGTGAACCTCAAAACAAAAATAAACAGTATTTTATTTATAATAAAACGACCAAAACAAATTTTATAACAAAATGACATCTCTAAAAAATATATAAAAATACGTTTCTATAGTAAAATTAGAAACAATATATGTTATGAACTACAAAATATATTTTTAAAAAGCATAATTTTGCCCTGTAAATATAAAATGGATGTGCGTTGTGGTGCAGTGGATATCGACTCGGAACGATAAATCGGGATGCCCGGTTCGAATTCCAGTTGAATTTCTTGATTCACTTACGCACAAATACTCTTGCGAAAACTATTTAATTCGTCTCTTCCCTCCAATTATGTGTTAAATAATAGGACAGATTAGGTTCTAAAGCCTTGGCGGGCAACCAGTTTACTGCAGAAAGCAATGGTAACCTACTGCGGGATAATCTTCTGCCCAGTCAATCATGTCTCGAAAGAGACATGATCTCCCAACTTGACTGACTGAAGTATAATGTACAAAATATCTGTAGTTGAAAGCATACAGTTACATGCAAAATATGTAGACTTTGGTATTAAATAACCTATGGAGTTGTTGATATTTCGCTAAATAAAATTAGCTTATAACCAACTCTATAACAAATACAATTGAAAAGAATTTATCTGAACTTATATAAATTTCGTTATAACTTCACAAACAAAATAATAATTGGCTAAAACTTGAAATATTTTCCTCTGTTAATTGTGACATTTATTATCAGAAATTTTATTTTTTCATCGATATTCATCATGTCACCTCTTTTACACCCAATGGTGTGTAGGGCAGTAACTTTTTGTTACTGTTTCCGTAACAAACTGTTTTTAGGGGCAGTGTTGTTATCCCTGCGCCCAACCCCTCAAATCTGGATGACCGGTGTGCCATCCTTGGTATTTATATTTACAACACCTGGTATTCCCAAACGGTCACCCATCTAAGTACTGCCCAGGTTCGATGTTGCTTAACTTCAGTGATCCCGACGAGAACCGGTGTATTCAACACGATATGGCTGTAGGCTAATCTACTGAGTAAAAATTTTATTTTGTTATGGTGAGAATAGAAATTTATGATCTAATTTCTAGTATGTAATTTTTTTTCACTGTATCTCATATATACACGGTTATTTTGTATCAGGGCAAATATTTACTTATATATTATATCAACGGAATATCAGTGCTCTCTTCTATATAAATTCTGTTCTTATCGCTTTCATTGTCCGGCTTCTTCCTCCGAAACTCTGAGTAATATCTATTCAAAATAAAATTGTTTGTTATTTTTTATACGGCATATCAACCTCAACGGGTTATTTAATGCTAACAAGATTTTTTACAATAACTTCGTATGAATAGAATATATATTCTTTGTCATAAATAAGTTTGTAAATCAGCTTTCTTTGATGTATTTTTGTAAAGTGGTTTTTGATGAGAGCTAAATGTATTGCTGATAGCATTTATTTTTTCTTCAAAAATGTATTCTTGAAGTTTTTACTATAAAAGTCTATTTGTATACTTTCGTTGTGTTTCCTCAGTTTAAGGATAAACTATTTGCCCATAGCTGGGACCCTAACAGCTGCTACTACCACGGGTCAGGGTAGATCTGGGAACAACAGCAATTAAAAGCTGGTTTCATGCTCCCCACACTCTCTCAGTCAGGTGGGTGGTGCCAGATGCAGTTTATTGACATGTGCTCCTGAACTGACCTCTGTTCTCTCTAAACTCTATAACTACTGCTTCTCTGATTCTTGCTTTCCTGCCTGCTGGAAATCCTCCTCTGTAGTTTCTATATATAAAAATACTGGAGAACCCTCTGACCCCGCTAATTAATGCCCTATCAGCCTACTACCGATCTTTGGCAAAGTCTTCGAAGCCATCATCAACGCCGAGGTAGTTCAACATCTCACAGCCCAGTCTTTTCTCTGACAAACAGTATGATTTCCGCTTCACTGGGTCTACTGCTGATATGCTTACGACCATCACTGAGTATATACACCAGGCTCTCGACGAGAACGGCGAAACTCGGACTGTTGCCCTAGACATCTCCAAAGCATTTGACAGTCTCGCATGCTGGTTTTCTGTGTAAGCTGCGAGGCTATGGTATAACAGGACAGTTGTTTGACCTAATCCAGTCATTCATTTCAAATCGCACAATGAAGATAGTATTGAACGGACATGCCTCCCAATACTATCACACGAACGCAGGTGTCCCTCAAAGCTCTATTCTAGGTCCTACGCTCTTACTGATCTTCATTAACGATCTCCCCGAGGTAATAAAATCCCAAGTAGGCATATACGCTGACGACATTACGGTTTACTCTCGTCTTGACCAAAAATCTGCCGAGGCGGACAACGCAAACCTCGCTGTTGAGCTTGAAAAGGACCTCCAATCCGTGATGGACTGGGGTAAGAAATGGCTCGTGAATTTTAATGCCTCCAAAACGAAACTATCTAATAACCATTACAGGCCATCTCTCCTACCCCCCACCAATTAGCATGGATCAGGATACTCTCCCTGAGAGCACAACACTGCGCCCCCTCGGGTTAACTCTCACAACAGACCTCGTGGAATGATTACATCGAATCTATAACTAAATCCGCTTCTAAGAAGGTCGGTTCTCTGTGTAGGGCCAGAAAGTTTTTTCCGTCTTGAACTTCTAAATCTACCATCCACCCTTGATTGAATACTGCTGCGATATCTGGTCGAGTGCCCCTGCTATCCTCCTAGGGGTCCTTGACAAAATACAACGGAGAATCTCTAATGTGATCGATCCCGACCTGGAAGCTCAGATACAGTCTCTTTCCCACTGACGCAATGTGGCTTCTCTGTGTCTCTTCTACAAATGAGGCTCATCCCTTGTTTCCTGTTTAGGATGTGGTTTCCGGCTTTCTCTTTTCCAATCTTTTACTCAAATCCATTCTTTTCCTCTTTTTTTTTTTTTTTTTTCAATTGGAGTAGATAGACTAAACTATCGACTTTTCACACTCCACCCACGTCTATTGAATGGGTGAAGAGGCTCATCCCTTGTTTCCTGTTTAGGATGTGGTTTCCGGCTTTCTCTTTTCCAATCTTTTCACTCTTACGTAGCCCCCTGCACATCAGTGGCGTTACCGCCTTGCTCGGGGTGATATGATTAAAAAAATACTTTCACAGCTTCTGCTCAGATGAACTTAGCTCACTGGTTCTCTCTCTATATGAATTTGCTCGAGCCACAAGATTAGCAACTAGGTCTCATCTTTTACTGTGAAAATGTAAACTCTTCTACTCCATCAGCTTCTTTTCTCGTCCTTCCCGCCTGTGGAATTCCCTTCAGTTTACTTGCTTCCTCCAATTAAAATCTCCAGGAGTTTAAGTGTAAAGTCAATAGTCATCTCCTATCTTACTAACTTGTATTCTCTCTCTCTCTCTCATGCTTTATTCTCCGTCCTCTCCACTCTCAGTATCTTAAACCTTCCCTTACCACTTCCCCTGACACGCCCTGTAACCTGTTCTTGCCAATTCAACTGTAAACTGACTAAGCTAGTCAGTCAGTTAAGTGCCATACGTGATACACGCTTGGGCGATCATGTCTCGAAAGAGACATGACTGACTGGGCAGAACATTATCCCGCAGTAGGTTGCCATTGCTTTCTGCGGTAGACTGGTTGCCGACCAAGGCTATAGAACCCAATCTGTCCTGTTATTTAACGCATAACTGGAAGGAAGAATCAGATTAACACCTTTCCCAAGGGTATTTACGCGTAAGTGAATACAATGGATTCAACTGGAATTCGAACTCGGCTCCCCGGTTTCTCGTTCCGCGCCGATTCCACTGAACATAAATTCATTAAGACTAGGTATTTTTTCACCCCAAGCAAGGCATTCCACTGCCACTATTGCACTTGGGGCTACATAGGGGAAGGTAAATAGAAAGAGTGGTTAGATATAGGAAATGTCAGAAGCTGAGTGATAGATAGTTTGGAGGATGGGAAGAGTGTTTGCTAGAATGGGATCAGGTTAGTGTGTTAGGAGGTGTCTATTGACACTACATTTAAACTCCTGGAGATTGTAGCCTTCGGGGAAGCAGTCATGTGGAAGGGAATTCCACAGTCGGGAAGTACGAGAAAAGAAACTGTTGGAGTAGCAGTTGCGGTTGCATTTTATCGGTTTCACTGTAAAAGAGTGGGATCTAGTTGCTAATCTAGTATCTCGTGCAAATTCGAACCTAGGGGGCACCAGTGATCTAAGTTTATTGGAGCAGAAGCCATGAAAGTATTTATAGAAGAGACACAGGGAAGCCACGTCGCGCCGGTGAGAGAGAGACTGCAGGCAGTCTGCCAAGTCAGTATCGATCACATGACAGGCCCTCCGCTGTACCTTGTCGAGAAGCCTAAGGAGAATAGCAGGAACACCCGACCATATATGGCAACAGTATTCAATGCACGGGCGGATGGTATATTTATAAATGTGCAGGATAGATTCAGACGGAAAAAACCTCCGGACCCTGCACAGAGAACCGACTTTCATAGCAGCTGATTTAGCAATGGATTCGATATAATCATTCCACTTGAGGTCCGCTGAAAGTGTGAGACCAAGGAGGCGTAGTGTTTTACTCTCTGGGAGGGAAGCCTGGTCCATGCTAATGGGAGGTAGGTGTCATAATATCATCGAAAATGAGGACAAAACTTGAAACAGCGGAAATGTAGTTCTACAGAAGGATGTTGCGGATATCGGGGACTGAGCATTCAAGCAACGATGAGGTGTTGGAAAGAACGGCAACAAAAAGGAAATTAATACTGAACATCAGGAACAGACAACTGAAGTACCTGGGACATGCAATAAGGAAGGAGAGCTTGGAGAACCTGATACTAACAGGCCAGATAGAAGGAAAAAGAGACAGAGGAAGTTAGTGGATAACATATTTGCAGGGCCTGATCAGGTGGATGACGGAACGGGGGTTGCGAGGTGTAACAGGAGCAAACATACTAAGAGCCACAAGGGATAGGGAGACGTGGAAAACTATGATCGCCTACGTCCTGAAGGGACATGGCACATAGAAGAAGAAGATCATAGCTAAGAGTTCACCCGAGCAATTACCATGAAAGGATTTATAGAAAAGCGACACAGAAGCTTCAGCACGGCATTTTGTAGATTAGTCGCCAATTTGACCACATCGAACTGTTCAGAGTTACTATCTAGACAATCACGTTATTATTTATTTATCTATTTCAATCTGACGACATCACAACGGTGTCCAGACGAAACTTCAAAATTGGCATGAACCTGCCAGATGAAAGTGACAAATTCTTTGCATTAAACCTATCAATATTCAGTCTCTACCGCGATATCGAGCACTTTGCAATAAAAACCTGCTTGCCAAAATAACCTTTATCAGTAAAACCACTGAAAAAAAAAACAAAAAAAAACGAAAACAGCAACCATGATGCTAAACATTATCATAGCTTAACATTATATATATATATATATATATATATATATATCCGAGTGAATACAGAACGAAGAAAAAATTTTTTACAACGTCCAAAACATTAATTTAAAACAGTGCTCAATATATGATATAGAGATCTGTGAATATTTATTATAAATTATATTTTAGAACATGTACAGAATTTTTTTAATATATCGACTACAAATTGTACATTTGTTTCGACAAAATCGATTTCCTAAATCCAAAATTAAGATTAAATATACAAAATTAGATTAATGATAAAAACTCTGCTTAAATACAAAGATATTCTGTACAAAATAAGCATCCCACTCTTTACCTGCTCCTCTAAGAAATCCAAAGGATATAGTCTAGTCGCAAGATAATAAAAACTTACATTCAAACTGCTAATGTTAAATCTGTCTACAAAACTCACAGACACTCATTAATCAACCATATTCACTACCCACACCACTTTCTTGAAAATTCTAACGGTCAATCCACAAGACTTATTCCCTTATCACTAACCCCCACCAACATCCCATACACAATTGACCAAATATAAGAAAAGAGGCTTTCCATTACTGTCCACACCGCCTGTAAAACTTAGAAGGACTTGACGATCCAGTGCAAAATTCAAAAAGACTATATAAATGACTTCTGCGTCAGTCAAGAGTAAGTCAGATGGAAGCAGCGAGAAAGACAACACTAAAATGTAACTTTCAACTTCAAGAGACCTGGACATTATCCTCTTTTTCTTTCTCCTTATCTCTTTCAACAATTACTACTACAAACAATTTCTTCAACTCTCGATACTCTTAACTCAGCTTTATCATTGAACACGAACTCTACTCATAACTTAATAATGTTTCTAATTGAACATTAACTTCTACAACTTATGTTATTCCTCCTTTTAATAAATTTCTATTTTAACAATTAAAAATGTATATTTTATTATTCCACTCTTCTACAATAATCCACACATTCCAACTGACAACCAACCTTCTGATGATGAAAAACTTTCTGATGATTATAACTCTGCATAAATCCTGTAAGCTGTAGGGAGTTCAGTTAAGCCTGACACAAGTCCGAACAAAGAAAAAACATTACCCAGCTCCCTACGCTTCAAATCTTCACATCTAGAGACTCACCAAACCAGGTACCCTGCGGTGAACCATCCTCATTTTTTTGTATACCTTTAATAAGAAGTAAGTTCAACTTGAACAGCTTCTCACGAATTTCTACCTTGTGGAATCGACTTCCACGATTATGCTTCCTCGGCCACAAGAATCTTAACCTAATTAAGTCTAGGGTTAGTAATTATCTTCCACACATATCCTTATAAACTGTCATTCTTTTCGCTCACACAACAATTTTCTTCAGTAACCCTCTACCACGATTCTACCTTGGGCCTTGTATAGGGTTAATATTAGTAAAAAATTAAAAAAACAAGTCCGTTTACCTTGGATTTTGAATGTTAGTTTTGGGTTACACGAGAATCAAAAAGATATTTGATGTAGTGTGACAATTATAGACCCAGTCGACAAGAAAAAAAATACTATTAAGTGTAGCTGGAAATTAGTTAATTCCTGGTTGTCACTGAGTCGTCCCCCACTTTAGTATTATCTAAATAATTGTGGAGTATCCGTTATGTAAGTCTAATCTACTTGTCTCCAGTTAGAGACGCGAAATTCGGCAATGACCTGCTATATACAAACGAAATTGCGCATGCGTAGCCAGCTGCATTTAACGAAAAGAAAACAAAAAGGCGCCTATAAATGTAACAGAATTAAATATGTTTAAGAAATGATTTCTAAAAAAACAATTAAGTTAAACAGGACAATCCTGTTTGCTGATGTCAATCTGAAAAAAAAAAACGGCAAGAAAAAAGATCTAGAAATAACTATCAGTGAAAAAAAAAATTCCTGTTAGCTTTCGTGGAACTGAAAATTGACATAAGAATTGTTTTTGTTCCGTTTTATTTTAATTCATTCCTTTTTGTTTACTAATTTATCGCCATTTTATTTTCTGCTTTTATCGACATTTTGAATATTCTGTTTTATTCTATTCCTTTAAAAGAATTCCGATTCTATTCTATTTTGTTTTATTTCTTTATCAGCATTTTTTTTTATTTCGTTCTATTCTATTTACTTCTATTCCTTCATCAGTATTCTTAATATTCTATTCTATTCTATTCTGTTTTATTCCTGTATTTTATTAATGTTCTTACTCTATTCTATGATTCTATTCTCTTGCCCATGTTCTTTTTCTGTTCTATTTTATTCTATTCTATTATCATTAAACTTTCTATTCTGTTTTATTTCATTTCTTTATTCACGTCCTTTTTCTAGTTTATGATCCCATAACCTTACCCACGTTATTTTCTATTCCATTATCCGCATGAATTGGTTCATTATTTCTCACCGCAGGACCTTTTCGTATAAATACAATAAGGCTTTTTGTTTCTCCAGGTCAGTGGCATCTGTAGTGACGATTATGACGGAAAGAGCCTATCATGCTCTAGATCAAGCGGTGCCAACCTTTTGAACTTCAAAGACAACTAAATGTATAATTTCAAGTTTAGCGGACCACTAAATGTATAATTTCAAGTTTAGCGGACCACTAAATGTATAATTTCAAGTTTAGCGGACCACTAAATGTATAATTTCAAGTTTAGCGGATCACTAAATGTATTTAATTTCAAGTTTAGCGGATCACTAAATGTATAATTTCAAGTTTAGCGGACCACTAAATGTATAATTTCAAGTTTAGCGGACCACTAAATGTATAATTTCAAGTTTAGCGGACCACTAAATGTATAATTTCAAGTTTAGCGGACCACTAAATGTATAATTTCAAGTTTAGCGGACCACTAAATGTATAATTTCAAGTTTAGCGGACCACTAAATGTATAATTTCAAGTTTAGCGGACCACTAAATGTATAATTTCAAGTTTAGCGGACCACTAAATGTATAATTTCAAGTTTAGCGGACCACTAAATGTATAATTTCAAGTTTAGCGGACCACTAATATAAATTTAGAAAACAAAAAAGAAAGGTAAATACATTTATATAATAATAATAATAATCGGAAAACTTTTATTTTATTAATATGAAATGCAGCCATTTAAGGTAACAAAGTTACAATATATTAATTAAATAAAACAAATTCAAAATTATCCAATTTTTTAGTGTGATATTTGTTCCCGTTTTTTAAAATCAGTTTGTGTATTTTTGGCTCCAATGGCTTCACTGCAAGATGGAGAGTTGAGTTTATTTCAAGCTGAGATCGGTACCGTGTTTTAATGGCTGAAGGAGATGGAAATGCCTTTTTGCACAAATATGTTGTTGTTTCATAAAATTTGAAATAATGTTCCAATTTTTCTGCGGACCATCAAAGATTTTGCACGGACCACCAGTAGTCTGTGGACCACCGGTTAACCTCCACTGCTCTAGATGAAAACGGTAAAACCCGGACTGTAGCAGTGGGCATCTTGAAAACCTTTAACAGATCTGGCATACAGGTTTGAAAAGTTATAGTGCCTGCGGACACAATTTTGAAAAGATCCAGTCGTTCTTATCAAATTGTGAAATTAAAGTTAACCTGAACGACTGCTCGTCTAGACCCTTTCATAATAACGCAGGTGTCTCCCAGGATTCCTTTCATGGCCCTACTTTTTTTAAAAAATTTTCATTAATGACATTCCCGATGACATCAGCTCTCAACTTGGCATCTACGCCTATGACACAACCATTTACTACTGCCTGGATAATATGGTTGATTAACCCGACAACGTCAAAATAGCACCCAATGTTCAAAACGACTTCAAGTCCGTTCGTTAACTGGAGTGAAAGATGACTTAATAATTTTAACGCCTCTAAAACTAAACTCCTCGCCATTAATCATCTGAGAGACTCCTCTCTGCTTTCCATCAGCATGGCTGATAAAAAAACTCCAGGAAAGTGGCTCGTTTCGCCTTCTTAGGCTAACATGCTTAGAATATTGCTGGTGTATATGCCCCGGTTCCCCTGCTATTTATCTTAAGACTAGCAGTATAGCCCGGCGTTGTCCGGGTGTAATGACAGCTTTAAAACTAATCCATGGCCATGGAGCTCAGACTCTTTGGACGTTGGCACGAAAGACTAAAAAGCAATAGTTGTTTCCAGTTAAAGCGAAACCGTAGACTGAAAGAAAAATGAATGGATGTAAGTCAAATTTTGATTTCCGGTATCGATGTCAAATAAGCTTTTCGTCGTCAACTGAATTTTGAAGGTTAAATACGTCTTCTGAGTAAATGGTATCATGGCTGAGACTAAGAACTACAATTATACCTACTTAGACCCAAACCCAAAGCAAAAACAAAAATAAAAGGACTGAAAAAATACAGACATACAAGCTGATAAACAGACACACACACAAATGTCTTGCCTTATATATATATATATATATATATATATATATATATTATCGATTTTCTGCAATCTTGAAATATCGTTTCTTATGTCTGTCTATGAGTGTATCAAATTTAATTAAAATTGGACCACTCCTTCTATAACTCGATTCATTCGATTATCGATATTTATCGGCGGTACCACGACACAAAACTTAGCTAAGAACACCCGCAGACGCTTATAGTATAACTGTGTAAATTTTCAAGAAAATCGGTTCAGCCGTTTCGGAGTCTATATGTAACACACACACACACACACACACACACACACACACACCCAATGTTCCATTTATAAATAAGTTTAGATCTAAAAATGAATCAACAATATTAATGGTTCTGATATTTCGACTTCAGTCAGTTTCCCACAGCCACAAGGTTGCATCTTTGTCCCCGTTTTTTTAAAAAAATAAATGCTTTAATGCTAATTGTTTGGATGAGTTCTTCGCTATGGTACTTAGACTTTTAATTTAAGCGCAGTACTCTAAAGCCGGATGTGCAGTGGATATCTGCTTGGAACGATAAATCGGGAAGCCGAGTTCTAATTTCAGTTGAATTCGTTGAATTCACTTACGCGCAAATACCCTTGGGAAACATATTAATCCGTCTCTTCTCCCCCAAATATGGGTTAAATAGCAGGATTGATTGGGTTTGATAGCCTTGGTTGGCAACCAGTCTACCATAGAAAATAATGGCAACCTACTGGGGGGAAGATTTTCTGCTGAGACATGATCGTCTAAGCGTGTATCACGCCTGGGACTTAACTGACTGACTATAAAGTCGAGATCTCATCAATTTACATTTGAGCTGGGTAGATGTAACTGTAAAATCTATGCTAACAGTTTCTTTTCTTGCACTTCTTGTTTGTCGAACTCCCTTCCGTTTCCATACTTTCCAGCTAAATTTAACCTGCAAAATTTAAATGCAATGCCAATCGCTAACTACTTTGCTCTCGATTGCTCTTTTTTCTTTCTGCTCACTGTTAATGTTTCTGTTCTTAATTCTTCCGCGCCCTGTAACCCCTTGTGCCTTAGTGGCTTTACTGCCTTGCATGGAGTGAGACTGATTAAATAAAAGACACAGAGAGAGAGAGAGAGAGAGAGAGAGAGAGAGAGAGAGAAATGACTTAGATGTGACCGTACATTCTGTACTAACACTTTCTTTTCTTGCACTTCTCGTCTGTGGAACTGCCTTCCAGCTCCATGCTTTTTTACCAACTTTAATCTTTAATCTTCAAAAATTCAAATGCAATGTCAATTGCTATCCACCGTCCTCCTGGTCACTCTTTTCTCTTCCCGCTTATTATTGATGATTTTGTTCATAATTTTTCTACATCCTGTAACTTTTTGTGTCTTAGTGACTTTATTACCTTGCATAAAGTGATACCCATTCAAAAAATTATTCTTATTATGCCATTCTATTTTATTGTATTCTTTTATTAAGTTTCTTATTCTATTCTGTGATTCCATTCCCTTACTAACATTTTTTCTTGCTATTTATTCTATTCCTTCATCATTGTTCTTATTCGATATTTTAATTTTCTTTCATCAATCTTATTATTCTATTCTATATTACACTATTCCATCATCCTTATTCTTGTCTTGTTCGTTTATTGTAGAAGTCAAATAACTTACCTTTCAACATGGTAGTCTTCTTTTGTCTCCCTGTAGGAAGGTGAACATTCAAGAGTGTGAGACTCACCTTACTGATGTTTCCAACTAGCGTCCAGTTGGCAGACAAAAATAAACAGGGTTGTAACTGAATACATGTCCCTATGTGGCCCAAAGAAAAATGATGGATATTGTGCTGAATATTTATGGAGCTCAATGTACACACTGAAATTATCAGCCAATCACAGCTTACAGAATAGACTTGCCTGTAACAGAATGGAATCTCCCAGGTTATTATTTAAACCACCTACCAATTTGCCCTGTTTTTTGTCAGTTAGACTCAACTTCTATTCTAGTTAATTACTGGCTGTAAGATTTTTACAGTTTATTATTATTTTTAATCCAAGTGTTAATAAATTTTTATCCAAAAGATAATATCCCTGGCCCGTCTTTTGGTGGGTTCCTTTAACTAATACTTTGTATTTTTTCTGTTTTGTGTGTGTGTGTGTGTGTGTGTGTTTAGGGGGGAAAACTTTTATTTTATTTTATTATTATTTATTTATTTTTTTTTTTTTTACACTGACTCTTTGCAAGGTCACTCGTGGTAGAGGGTTTCAGAGAAAAAGGCCTATTTTATGAGGATGTCTGCCGAAGATAACGGTTATCCTTAGACTTCAACAGGTTATGATTGTAGTGACTGAGAAAGCATCCTCTTGGGAGTCGGTTTCACAAAGCAGTGGTTTGTGAGAAGAAGCTGTTTGAGTGAAACTTACATCTCACCCATGGAATATGAAAGGTAAGAGGGTGGTTCACTACAATGCGCGTAACATGGCTGCGAAAGTTTAAATATAATTTACATTGTTCAGCCTATTATCCTCAACTTTATTGTCACTCTTACGACGTTCCAGCCGTTGTACGCTCCAGCCTTCTTCAGATGCTGGGAATTTCGAACCGAACCTTTATTCCTAATTCGAAATTCCTGAAGTGCAACGGCCGAATAATAAGGGCAATAGTCCGAACAATGTAAATACTACCTCATTTCAGAAGTATAGAAATAATATAGTAATAGCTAATTATAGTATTACTCACCGTTAGTCTCAATGGCTGAATGTAGTTATAAGGTTGCTATGCAGCTGACCACCTGACCAGTTCCCTCCAAAACCAGTAAGGATATCTATTCATCCATAATTTGTCTTAGACAAGTAAACCTGTTGGAGCCCATTTCTCTCAAAGTTTGTTTTTTTTTCTATTTTTTTTTCTTCTTTTTTTCTTCTTTCTTCTTCTTTTATGTGCCCTTTCCTTTCAGGACGTAGGCGATCATGGCTTTCCACATCTTCTTATCCCTGGTGACTCTTAGCACTCTTTCTCCTGTTACACCACGCAATTCTCGTTCCGTCATCCATCTGATCAGTTCCTTCAAATATGTTATCCGCTGCTTTCCCCTGTCATTCCCTCTATCTGGCCTGTTAGTATCAGGTTCTCCAAGCCCTCCTTCCTCATTGCATGTCCCAGGAACTTTAGCTGTCTTTTCCTGATGCTCAATGCCTTTGGGCTACTTAGAGCAGAGGGTTGCAGAATAAGAGGTAGACACTGATTGGGGAACCAACCTCTTAAGAGTCAGTTTCACAAATCAGTGGTTTGTGGGAAGAAGCTTCTTGGGTGTAGCTTAAATCTCACCAGTGGAATATGAAAGCAATGAGGTTGGTTTTCTACAATGTGCATGACATGGCAGATCTTGATCGTGAAGGTTAGGGTTGGTGGAACTAAGGAGTGTACATCATCTGAATATTCTCCATGGAAATAAAAACATAGCAGAGAGGGGCTTACGACGTCTCGTCTACGAGAAAAGGTTGTAGGAAGTGGAGAAGAAAAATGCGTCGTGTTAGATTCACGGAAATATAAAACATGGTGAGATTCGAGTCCCATGATCAAACAGCGAACGTTCTATCTACTCGCTCGCCTACTCATATATATATATATATATATATACACATTCTCAGGCTAGGCCCGTTGGAACTAAGGAGGCTAGTTAATCTGAACACTCACCATGGAAATAGCGATAGAGCAGCGAGAGGCATGCAGCGTCTAGTCTGTAAGAAATGAATTGTAGGGTGGAAAATAATCCATTACCCACAAGAATATGAAGACGCTTTTGGACTCTATCGAGCCTGGAAAGTGAGAACTGGACAGCTCCTGTCCCTATTGTGGTAGCAGTGCTTCATTTTCAATCTAATCTATCTCTTTTAAAAGTACAGGGTTAACAGGAGGAGAAATGTTGTTGCTGGAGTTGAGACAGGGAATTGGCCAGGGACAAATGCAAAGGTTTCGTGCTTCCCCACGCCAGAACCTATGATGCAGTTGCCTTCCGCTGTATTAAATTTCAATTTTCACAGGATAATATTCATATAAAATCCAAATACTTTTGTACCCTAATTATGTATTAATGCAGTAATTGATTATGTGCAACATAGGTGAAAAATTTTCAGCTGGACAAACTGAACATATATACAGTGTATCTAACTAGAAATCAAAGACATGTCATAATAGATCATTCCATCTAAAAAAAACAAACAGCAATTTTTAACATGAACTTGATATTTTTGTTTTTAAAAGTTGCAGAATTTTAACATATTCAATATTATGGGTAAAAAAAAAAAAGGGAATTTTATATAGCGTTTGTTTGAGACTTAGCATTAGCAAAACAAATTCTCGAATTTGAAAAAAAAATAACCCCAGAGTGACATCAAATCCTTTAATAGTCAGTTGTGATTATTTGAAATGTAAAGAAATATAGGTAGGAAAATAACAAAAAAACAAATATTGATATGAAAGCAAGAGTCACAAAGCGATGCCCGGGAGTCACAGATCAGTGTTTCAGTGGTTGTATTCGCCGGCCCTGGAAACGACCATTAGAAAAACCAGTTAGTTTACAGAGCGTGTGTGTGTGTGTATTTTCCCGTTAATGTAGTTTTACGAATCAGGCAAATCTTACCAGTCAGTTAAGTGCCATACGTAACACACGCTTTTGGCGATCATGTCTTGAAAGAGACATGACTGACTGGGCAGAAGATTATCCTGCAGTAGGTTGCCATTACTTTCTGCGGTAGAATGATTGATATAGAAACAAATCTGTCCTGTTATTTAACCCATAACTAAAGGAAGAGAAGGATTAACATCTTTCCCAGTGGTATTTGTGCGTAAGTGAATGCAAGGAATTCAACAAGAATTCGAACTCGGCTTCCCGATTTATCGTTCCTAGTCGATATCCACTGCACCACAACGCACATCCTCAGTAAAGGTCAGTCAGTTAAGTGCCATACGTGATACACGCTTGAGTGATCATGTCTCGAAAGAAACATGACTGACTGGTCAAAAGATTATCCTGCAGTAAGTTGTCATTGCTTTCTGCAATAGACTGATTGTTAGCCAAGGCTGTAGAACCCAATCTGTCCTGTTATTTGACTCATAGCTAGAGGGAGAAGATATGTATTATATTGTTAAGTAGTAATTATAGGGGGATCAGTTTATTACTTCACAACAATAGAAAACCGATCCCCCACTTTATGCCCAGTAAAAGTCTTAATCATGTTTCTATCTATTATATTCAGTCAGTCAGTTAAGTGCCATACGTGATACACGCTTGGGCGATCATGTCTCGAAAGAGACATGACTGACTGGGCAGAACATTATCCCGCAGTAGGTTGCCATTGCTTTCTGCGGTAGACTGGTTGCCAACCAAGGCTAGAGAACCCAATCTGTCCTGTTATTTGACCCATAACTGGAAGGAAGAGACGGATTAGTACCTTTCCCAAGGGTACTTGCGCGTAAGTGAATGCAATGAATTCAACTGGAATTCGAACTCGGCTCCCCGATTTCTCGTTCCGAGCCGATATCCACTGCACCACAACGCACATCCACCCTGCAACGCACAACGCACATCCAAAATTTTTATCCGATTCTCACCAAACTTCGCACAAATATTCTTTAGGCTTCTGGCCAGGTCATGGGCTACTTATCCCCCCCCACCCCCGATATCGAAAACCAGTACCCCGATATCCGATCATATCTGATCAAGATCAAGATTTCAGTCTTTTACCGTAGTTCTTGCTGCAGAATTTGCTCTAACTTGGTAAAATTATAGTTTTTAATCTCAAACATTAGTAGATCTTCTCCGTAATCGGAAATCGATACCCCCGATATTCTATCGAATCTGATCAAAATACCGATATTCAGCCATCAATATGGCTCATTTTCTCCAATTTTACTCCCGATGAGTACGGTAAGTTTTTATGAACTTACTTAGGTTAGCTTATCCTTGGATGACTTATTTGACTCCGATATTGGAAATCGATACCTTGATAACCTATCAGGTCTGATCAAAATCACGTTTTCAGCCCTTTCATTTTGCTTGAGCTTTTGCTCTATGTAGGTAAAATTGTAGTCCTTAGTCTTAACAACCTACGTTTTTCGTAGGAAGGTAGTATTCTGAAATTTTTGTAATTTTGGTGGTTATCCGTTGTTTTGGTTTTGTGGACTTTGTAAGCATTTTGAGGATCAAATAGTGTGAGTAGTCAGTCAATTAAGTGCCATACGTGATACACGCTTGGACGATCATATCTCGAAAGAGACATAACTGACTGGGCAGAAGATTTTCCCGCAGTAGGTTGCCATTAATTTCTTCAGTAGACTGGTTGCCAACCAAGGCTATAGAACCCAATCTGTTATTTAGCTGGAGGGAAGAGACGGAATTAATACCTTTCTCAAAGCTATTTGCACGTAAGTAAATGCAAATAATTCAGCCGGAATTCGAACTCTGTTCTCCAATTTCTTGTTCCGAGTAGAAATCCACCGCACCACACACGCACATCCTAGTGTGGGTAGTAGAGAAATTTAACTGTTTGCTCAGTATATCTCTCTCTTCAGATATTCAACTCAAACACACATGTATGCAGTGACAATATTTCGCAGAACACTGAAGAGGATCTCGAAACGGCTATTGAGAATCATTGCTTTTGGCCTGTCTTTGCTCATGATAATGTTACACAACTCAGTTGCATACGATCTTACGTGCAGAACAAAAATTTGTCTCCATCTATACGACTCCCGTTTATCAAAGTTTCTTTGCTCTCGCATGTGAATTCGGTCAAGCGAACATGTGTAGAAGCTGAAGGTTTCTCATCTGGATCTGCAGGAAAGAGGAAGCTTTCTCATCTGGATCTGCAGGAAAGAGAAAGGTTTCTCATCTGGATCTGCAGGAAAGAGAATGGTTTCTCATCTGGATCTGCAGGAAAGAGGAAGGTTTCTCCTCTGGATCTGCTAGAAAGAGGAAGGTTTTTCATCTGGATCTGCAGGAAAGGGGAAGTCTTCTCATCTGGATCTGCAGGAAAGAGGAAGGTTACTCATCTGGATCTGCAGGAAAGAGAAAGAATTCTCTCTTTTTTTAATCTTTTTTCCTAAATATTTTCCCCTAAATATACACGTCTTCTCAACTCAAGGACAACAACCGTTGGAACCGTAACTCTATATCTGGTGGTGAAAGTTTAAAAAAAAAAAAAACTCCATTGAGCTTTTCGCTACTCCGAAAATCTAACATAGCATTTTCCCTTTTTCTCTTCCATTTTTTTATTTTCTTTCTTTCTTTCTTTCTCTCCTCGTTTTCTTCACCCATTCCCTTTCTCTTTCATACTGTATCTGTCTGGTGTTTGCATTTATCTTGTCCTCTGTCTTTCCTTCTTTTTCTTTCTCTCGTTTTCCCTCTTATTTCCCGCACTATCATCTTCCTCATTCCTCCACCTCTCTCCTCTCGTATTTCTCTTATCTGCATCTGTTTTCTAATTCTTTTCTCTTTCTTCGACACTTCTTCCTTTCTTCTTCGCCTCTCTCTCTCTCTCTCTCTCACGATTATATGCATCTTTCTTTGCGTTAATTTACGAAAGAACGAACGGAGAATAAGGCAAGAGAAAAAGAAAGGGACCAGAAACATTGCATATGTTTCTGGTCCCTTTCTATTTCTCTTGCCTTATTCTCCGTTCGTTTTTTCTTTTTAAATCTCTTTCTTTCTTTTTCATTCTCTAATTTTTTTCCTTTCTAATACCATTCTTTCTTTCTAATCTTGTTTCTTTTTCATTCTCTTTATTTATTTATTTATTTATTTACTTCTGATTCACTTTGTTCCTTTTCTGTTTTTTTTTCTTAATTTCTTTCTTTTTCTTTCTTTCTAAATCATTTCTCTCTTTCATTCTAATTTTGTTTTTTTTCTTGCTAATTCTGTTTACATTTCTTTATAAATCTGTTTTTTCTTTTTTATTCTGTTTCTTTTTCCATTCTCTTTCTTTTTCTACTTCTTTCTTTCTTTGTAATTGTTTCTTTTTCTTTCTAATTTTGTTTGTTATTCATTTCGTTTCTTTTTATATTTCTTTCTTTCTAATTCTATTTCATTCTTTGTACTTGCGGTTTTTCTTTTTAACTGTATTTCTTTCTTTTTATACCGCTTTCTTTATTTCTTTATAATTTTCTTTCTTTCTTTTTATACCGCTTTCTTTATTTCTTTATAATTTTCTTTCTTTCTTTTTTTACTCCTTTCTTTTCGGATTCTAGCATTCTTTGCTGTTTTCTCTCCCTTTATGTCACTTTCTTCTGCTTTCTTACCTCCGTCTCACACTCTTTCTCGCTTCTTTTTCTCTCGGTAAATTTCTTTCCACCTACCTTTTTTCTCTCTTACATTCACTACATCTTTCTCTCATTCCCTCCTCCGTCACACATACATACACACATGCATACACACTTACATACGCACTTAAAAGACCGTTTTCTGTTTATATCTCACAGCAGATTCTGCGACGAAGTTATTTTATGGAAAAAATAATTTATCTCGTATCTTAAAAGAAGATGTCATTTTTAACTCGATTAAGGCAGTTTCACTCATTAACACTAAACCTTGAGTGGACCATGGAACTTGGAGTGGAACATTCTCCTAAGAGGATGTTTCCCATGGAAAAACCTACTTAGACACTTTCTTGAAGGTTAGCATCAGCCATATTATTAAAAGGCATAAAAGAATCTCTCAGATGATTAAAAAAAAGAAGATTAGTCTTGGAGGCGTTAAATTAATTAACTACCTTTTGCCCAACTTAAAAGAGTTTCGTCAGATATACTTGTCTTATATATATATATATATATATATATATATATATATATATATATATATATATATTCATCCGCAGACAGATCTGTTTCGCTGTATCAAAGCTCATCAGTACGGTTAGACTCCGATCGCTTCCTAACCCAGAAGTGAAACCCGACCGAATTGGTGTCAGTCGGCGATTCCACCTCTGGAATATATATATATATATATATATATATTGATTGTTTAATTACTTAGTTTCTGGTCATAATAAAGTTAGATCAGTGCACATTTGTATTAAAAGGTGTTCAATACTGAGAGATTCTTTTATGCCTTTTAACAATATGGCTGATGCTAAGCTTCAAGAAAGTGTCTAAGTCGGTTTTTCCATGGGAAACATCCTCTTAGGAGAATGTTCCACTACAAGTTCCATTATATGGTAGAACTTTTGAATATTTTCCATTTGTAAACGATTTACTACTCAACTTAGGTTTTTTCGTTAAGTAGTGACAACAGGCGATTTGCAATAATATTTATAGCAAATCGCCTGAAGACACCACTCAAGATAGAAACGTAGCTCACCTAATAACTCGTTTACAACTGGAATATATATATATATATATATATATATATATATATATATATAGTCTTTTGTAACCCTATGTTTTTATGTCATAAATCAATTAAATTTTGTTCAAAAGTAATGAAAAAGGCATTATTTTGTTTCAGGTCTGGAAAATAGTCACACCTAAATAGAAAATTCAATTTTACCATAAAGGCAATAAGGGTAAAAAAATTTTTAAAAATTTCAGAAATTTGTTTTTTATTTTGCTAATGATGTAATTGGATAGTACATTAAACGAGGTAATTAGACGGTATTTTTATAGACTTCAACAGTTTCTAGCTAAGGTGACCAGACTGACAGTAAGAGACGCAGAGATAGTGCGAAATTCATATTATCTTAGATAGATAGACATACAGATAGATAAAAGAAGAAAAGGATGGGACAAAATATATGATAGATAGATGAAAAAAAGAAAGAAGATGTGGGCCAAAAGATAGGAACAAGGAGATACTGTTTAGACGGTTCCGGTATAGTGCGTCCACTGGAGTATATATATATATATATATATATATAAAATGTATGAATTTAAAGATTATATATATATATATATATATATATATATATATATATGAATTTAAAGATTATATATATATATATATATATATATATATATGTATGAATTTAAAGATTATATATATATATATATATATATATATATAAAATGTATGAATTTAAAGATTATATATATATATATATATATATATATATATATACCATTATATAATATATAATTTTAAAAAATAATTGCATATATATATATATAATATATATATATGAATATATATATATATATATAAATATAATTATATTATGTATAATTTTAAAAATTATATGCATATATATATATTTATATATATATATAATTATATTACGTATAATTTTAAAAATTATGCACATAAATATGTATATATATATACATATATATGTATATATATAAATATAATTATATTATGTATAATTTTAAAAATTATGCACATAAATATGTATATATATATACATATATATGTATATATATAAATATAATTATATTATGTATAATTTTAAAAATTATGCAGATAAATATGTATATATATACATATATATGTATATATATATATATATATAAATATAAATATATATGTATAATTTTAAAAATTATATACATATCTATATATATATATATATACATATATATATATATATTATTATATTATGTATAATTTTAAAATTATATACATATATATAAATGTTATATTATGTATAATTTTAAAAATTATATACATATATATATATGTATACATATAAATATAACAATGTTATGTATAATTTAAAAAATTATATATTTATGTATATATATATATAAATATAATTATAATATGTATAATTTTAAAAATTATATATTTATGTATATATATAAATATAATTATATTATGTATAATTTTTAAAATTATATATATATATATATATATATATATATATATATATATATATATATTATATATACTTACTAGCACTATAACCCGGCGTTGCTCGGGTGTAATGAAAACTTTATAACTAATCCATGGTCCTAGATCTCAGACGCTTTAGACGTTGGCACGAAACACTAAAAAGCAATAGTTGTTTCCAGTTAAAGCGAAACCGTAGACTGAAAGAAAAATGAATGGATGTAAGTCAAATTTTGATTTCCTGATCTCGATATCAAATAAGTTTTTTTCGCTGTAAACTGAATTTTGAAGGCTAAATAAGTCCTCTGAGTAAATGGTATCATGGATGAAACTAATAACTACAATTATACCTACTTAGAGTCAAAGCCGAAATAAAAACTAAAACAAAAGTGCTGAAAAACTGATTTTGATAGACCAGGTCGAATATCGGGAAATCTATTTCCAATATCGGAATCAAATAAATCATCCAAGGATAGAACTGCAACATTGAAACTTCCGAATATCGTTTCTTATGTCTTTGTCTATGAGTGTATCAAATTTTATTAAAATCGGACCACTCCTTCCTTAACCAGATTTTTCAATTATCGATTTTCAATATTTATCTGGGGTACCTCGACACAAAACTTAGCTAAGAACACCCGCAGACGCTTATAGTACAACTGTATAAATTTTCAAAAAAATCGGCTCAGCCGTTTCGGAGTCTATAGGTAACGACACACACACACACACACACACACACACACAAAGTTCCACTTATGCATAAGTTTAGA
Source organism: Ascarosepion bandense (assembly GCA_037127315.1). Classification (NCBI taxonomy): domain Eukaryota; kingdom Metazoa; phylum Mollusca; class Cephalopoda; order Sepiida; family Sepiidae; genus Ascarosepion; species Ascarosepion bandense. The sequence continues at coordinate 2,654,192 of JBBBDQ010001918.1, read as the reverse complement.
TAGATCAGATTATATATATATATATATAAAATTATATAATATATGATTTAAAAATTATATTTATATATATATATAAATATAATTATATAATATATGATTTTCAAAATTATATATATTTATATTTATATATATATACAAATATAATTATATATGTTTTTAAAAATTATATATATTTATATTTATATATGCATATATATAAATATAATTATATAATATATGATTTTAAAAGTTATATACATATATATAGATATATAAGTATGATTATATAAAATCTAATTTTTAAAATTATATATATATAATTTTAAATTTGCGCGTTCAAAAATTCTCTGCCACGTGAACGTTGAAAAACATAAATAAATAAATTTAACAAATAAAAAACATCGTTGAGTGAGCGTTTTAAAAAGAATAAAGACCAGTTATTAAAAATTGCTTGAAGACACCACTCCTGGTAGAAACCTAGGTCGCCTACTAACTTGTTTACAAATAAAATATTTTCAGTAGTTCGACAGTATAATTTTATTGAGTGCATTTTAATACAAATGAAATAAAGACAAAAATTGTCCAACATTTGGATATTTTTTATTATGCTCGTTCTAAGCTTTCGGCTCACATCAACCATCTTCAGAGAGGTTACGGGGATGTTAACATAAAGATATCCACCATCAAAGATGATTTTATCACGTGTTGACATAAAATATTGCTAAGCAATGATAACAGTCACCGAATAGCAGACGCAGTTCGTAAAATTGTAATGCAGCTCTATGAAGTTACACCGCGTGAGAGACGAAATGTTATGACAAGATTAAAATGAGATTTTCTTAACAATGGGTTGTTTTGATTTAATGTAGATGGCTTCCAATTTCTGAAGGTTCTTTTATGGTGTGTTGTTGGACAATTTTGTCTTTATTTTCACCTGTAATTAAAGCCAAAACACGATGTTGAGAACGGTTTATGATTAAACATAATAGACATTCATTGTCTGTTATATTTAACACCATATATATATATATGTTCAAATAAAAGTTTAAAAATTACATATGTCGTATGGTCATTTCAGCGAAAAAAAAATGACTTTTTCAGCGACAAAATTCATTTATTATGCAAATACAGCACAAAATTCATTTACAGGAAGTTTACTCGAAAAGAAATTCATAGACCGAAAGTTTACATGAAAGAAGGAAAAATAAGATAAAATAAGAAAGAACAATCGGAGGAGTGTTAAAAGAGAGAGTAGATTATGTTAGAAGATTATCGTCTAGACATTGATACGGAGGATAGGGATGAAGAGAAAAGAAAAGAGAGTCGGCGAAAAGAATTTAAAACTCGATCATTAAAATAACTTTTAGATTGCATCTATGTTAAGAAATAAAACATTAAACGTGTTGCAGGAAAGTAAGTGGGGAGAAAACAAAAAAGGGGGGAAAGAAAACAACGGGGTAGAAAGGGAAAGTGTTAAAGAAGAGATGTTAGGGAAAAAAAGAAAGAAAAATATCAAACCAGACAAACGTCGAAAGAAACGTCAGCTAAAGGAGAGTGGGCAGAAAGGTATAGATACATAAAATGAACAAAGAAAAGAAGAAAGAAAAGGGGGAAAAGGAAATAGAGAAAAAAAGATGTGTCTGTGTGAGTCTATTTGAAGGCTTCCGTTCCACTGACGACGTCTTACTGGCGCAGACAGAGAGAAAATTAATATTAACCGAGAAAGATAGTTAAAAAAGAGAGAGAGTAAGCATGACACACACACATTAATATATATATATATATATATATATATATATATATATATATATATAAAGAGAGAGAGAGAGGTTCTATATCTATATATATATATATGCTCTCGTTTGATGCCATCCATTTGAAGGCTTCAGTTGAACTGACATTCCACTGACACTCCTCAGAGCCCAAATCTTGGAATTCTGAAGATTTCTGCTATTTTTTTTATATATATATATATTTCCTCCGAATCGCTCGAAATGTTTTCTTCCACAATTGAATATCTCCAATTTTGCTGTCATTTTCTGTCGAGAAATGCAAATGCCGGCGACATCTATCTCTCTCAAGAAACCCCGCCCATAAATTCCGCTTTCCTATGTCATCATCACCGTGAATTTTAAGGATTTCCTAAAACAGTGACCCGCCCCATTTCAAGAGAATTCTCTCGGTTTTCCTTTTGGCTCTTCTTGAATTTCGGTTCTTTGTTTCTTCGCGAGGTGAGCCGGTTTTGGCACCAATATTTTGAAATGAGTAATATTTTTGGCGATGATAAAAAGAGAAAAGAAAATTAGGAAAGAAAATGAGAGAAAAAAATGAAAATTAAGGTAAAGGAAATAAACAAATAGGAAAAATTAAAAGTACGAAAGAAAGAAAGAAAGAAAATAAGAAAGAAACACTAAAATAAAATGAAAAATTATAAGAAAGAAAATGAAAAAAAACTATATGAAGGAAGAAAGAAAGGTGAATGGGTAATTTAAAAAAGAAAGAAATACAAAATAGCAGAGAGGAAAGAAAGACAGAATGAAAGGAAATACGGACAGGTAAATTACGAAGAACGAACGAAAGAAAGAAAGAAAGAAAGAAAGAAAGAAAGAAATATTGATAGGTAACTTACGAAAGAAAGAAATATGGATAAGTAAATTACGAGGAACGAACGTAAGAAAGAAAGAAAGAAAGAAAGAAAGAAAGAAATAGGGATAGGTAAATTACGAAGAACGAACGTACGTAAGAAAGAAAGAAAGAAAGAAAGAAAGGTAAATATGGAATAGGATAGGTAAACGAAGAACGAACGTACGTAAGAAAGAAAGAAAGAAAGAAAGAAAGAAAGAAATATGGATAGGTAAATTACGAAGAACGAGCGTACGTAAGAAAGAAAGAAAGAAAGAAAGAAAGAAAGAAATATGGATAGGTAAATTACGAAGAACGAACGTACGTAAGAAAGAAAGAAAGAAAAAGAAAGAAAGAAAGAAAGAAATATGGATAGGTAAATTACGAAGAACGAACGTACGTAAGAAAGAAAGAAAGAAAGAAAGAAAGAAAGAAATATGGATAGGTAAATTACGAAGAACGAACGTACGTAAGAAAGAAAGAAAGAAAGAAAGAAAGATATATGGATAGGTAAATTACAAAGAACGAACGTACGTAAGAAAGAAAGAAAGAAAGAAAGATATATGGATAGGTAAATTACAAAGAACGAACGTACGTAAGAAAGAAAGAAAGAAAGAAAGAAATATGGATAGGTAAATTACGAAGAACGAACGTAAGAAAGAAAGAAAGAAATATGGATAGGTAAATTACGAAGAACGAACGTCCGTAAGAAAGAAAGAAAGAAAGAGAGAGAGAAAGAAAGAAAGAAAGAAAGAAAGAAAGAAATATGGATAGGTAAATTACAAAGAACGAACGTACGTAAGAAAGAAAGAAAGAAAGAAAGAAAGAAATATGGATAGGTAAATTACGAAGAACGAACGTACGTAAGAAAGAAAGAAAGAAAGAAAGAAAGAAAGAAATATGGATAGGTAAATTACGAAGAACGAACGTACGTAAGAAAGAAAGAAAGAAAGAAAGAAAGAAAGAAAGAAATATGGATAGGTAAATTACGAAGAACGAACGTACGTAAGAAAGAAAGAAAGAAAGAAAGAAAGTATGGATAGGTAAATTATGAACAACGAACGTACGTAAGAAAGAAAGAAAGAAAGAAAGAAAGAAATATGGATAGGTAAATTACGAAGAACGAACGTAAGAAAGAAAGAAAGAAAGAAAGAAAGATATATGGATAGGTAAATTACGAAGAACGAACGTACGTAAGAAAGAAAGAAAGAAAGAAAGAAAGAAAGAAATATGGATAGGTAAATTACGAAGAACGAACGTACGTAAGAAAGAAAGAAAGAAAGAAAGAAAGGAAAGGAAAGAAAGAAATATGGATAGGTAAATTACGAAGAACGAACGTACGTAAGAAAGAAAGAAAGAAAGAAAGAAAGAAAGAAAGAGAAAGAAAGAAAGAAAGAAAGAAATATGGATATTTAAATTACGAACGTAAGAAAGAAAGAAATATGGATAGGTAAATTACGAAGAACGAACGTACGTAAGAAAGAAAGAAAGAAAGAAAGAAATATGGATAGGTAAATTACAAAGAACGAACGTACGAAAGAAAGAAAGAGAGAAAGAAAGAAAGAAATATGGATAGGTAAATTACGAAGAACGAACGTACGTAAGAAAGAAAGAAAGAAAGATATATGGATAGGTAAATTACGAAGAACGAACGTACGTAAGAAAGAAAGAAAGAAAGAAAGAAAGAAAGAAATATGGATATTTAAATTACGAACGTAAGAAAGAAAGAAATATGGATAGGTAAATTACGAACAACGAACGTACGTAAGAAAGAAAGAAAGAAAGAAAGAAAGAAATATGGATAGGTAAATTACGAACGTAAGAAAGAAAGAAATATGGATAGGTAAATTACGAACAACGAACGTACGTAAGAAAGAAAGAAAGAGAGAAAGAAAGAAAGAAATATGGATAGGTAAATTACAAAGAACGAACGTACGAAAGAAAGAAAGAGAGAAAGAAAGAAAGATATATGGATAGGTAAATTACGAAGAACGAACGTACGTAAGAAAGAAAGAAAGAAAGAAAGAAAGAAAGAAATATGGATAGGTAAATTACGAAGAACGAACGTACGTAAAAAAGAAAGAAAGAAAGAAAGAAAGAAAAAAAGAAAAAAAGAAATATGGATATTTAAATTACGTACGTAAGAAAGAAAGAAAGAAAGAAAGAAAGAAAGAAATAAATATGGATATTTAAATTACGAACGTAAGAAAGAAAGAAATATGGATATTTAAATTACGAACGTAAGAAAGAAAGAAATATGGATAGGTAAATTACGAACAACGAACGTACGTAAGAAAGAAAGAAAGAAAGAAAGAAAGAGAAAGAAAGAAAGAAAGAAATATTGATAGGTAAATTACGAACGTAAGAAAGAAAGAAATATGGATAGGTAAATTACGAAGAACGAACGTACGTAAGAAAGAAAGAAAGAAAGAAAGAAATACGTAAAGGTAAACGAATAACGAACGAACAAAAGAAAGAAGGAAATATGAATGGACAAATAAGAAAAGAAAAAAAAAAGAACGAAAACCCAAAAGTAAAAACTACAAATGGGTTAATTACGAAGAACGAACGAAAGAAAACAAAGTGATTTAAAATGGAAAAGAAAGAAATGACATATTTCGCAAAATAAATCAACGTAGGATTAAGCGATAAAAAGAGAGAAAATAAAACAAAAGCAGACGACAAAAACAAACACGAAAGAGAAAAACACGCACACAGAGATTCATGAAATACGTATTTAATTTTTACAAAATTATATTAAGTAAATTTCTTTGCCAACCCTATTTCAACAGACGCCATATTTGTCTTAATCATTTCCCTTATCTTTTTTTTGATACGTCTGCATTTTTTCCTGGATCATTATCATCATTTACTGGCGTCGTCAGCGTCGTGGCTGTCATTACTATTTTTGTCACATCGGCATGTATTTATTTATTTATCTATGCATTTCGTTGTGTTTCGCTTGCGTAAAACTTTATGAATCATTCAATTTATCTGTTTACTTACGTAGCACGGCTACACGTGCTGTCTGGTGAATTCCGCCGACATTTTACAATGGAGGAGATGACTTTCGATGCATGAAAAGCCGAGGAAAAGATCAGAACTTGGCAGAAACAGATGTGGTTATCGTCCCTAAAATTACGCATTCTCATTGTTGATTTAATCAGTGTAATACGAGACAAATAAATTAGAAGGATATTTGTCAGTGCAAATTCTTAAGAATATTGAGTTAACACCGTTGGTATTGAATTATTTTCAAGTCGATTTCCTCATTTGATTTACACTGTTGATTTCAAAAGTTATTTTTAACTCATCTCTTTTACTTTTTTAATCTATCTATCTATCTATCTATCTATCTATCTATCTATCTATCTATCTATCTATCTATCTATCTATCTATCTATTTCTACTCTCTTTACTCCTCTCTCTTTCCATTTTAATCTATCAATGTTCTTTATCTAGTTTATTTAGTTCATTCTCTCTCTCTCTCTCTTAGTCACTTCTTTATCAACTTATCAATCTATTTATCTTAGCCTGATCTATCTATCTATCTATCTATCTATCTATCTAGATAGATAGATAGATAGATATGAATAGATTTAGATAGATAGATAGATAGATATGAATAGATTTAGGTAGATAGATAGATAGATAGATATAAGAATAGATTTAGGTAGATAGATAGATAGATAGATATGAATAGATTTAGGTAGATAGATAGATAGATAGATAGATATGAATAGATTTAGGTAGATAGATAGATAGATAGATAGTGAATAGATTTAAGTAGATAGGTATTTAGATAGATAGATAGATAGATAGATATGAATTGATTTGAGATAGATAGATAGATATGAATTGATTTAGATAGATAGATAGATATGAATTGATTTAGATAGATAGATAGATATGAATTGATTTAGATAGATAGATATGAATTGATTTAGATAGATAAGATAGATAGATAGATATGAATTGATTTAGATAGATAGATAGATATGAATTGATTTAGATAGATAGATAGATAGATAGATAGATAGATACACTCCCTTCCACAAGTCTGCTTTCCTGACAGTTACAATCTCCAGGTG